>MQUG01003410.1:0-39614 GCA_007213375.1 Steinernema feltiae
ACTGTGACCAACCGGGTTGCGCCGTACAAGTCAATCTACTCTTCGCAGTATGTACATCTCGATTTATCGAGTATGAAGACCACGCTGGTGAATGGAAGGTTGAGGTCTTTGCTGGTGATTCGAAGAGCGATCCGCTGATAACCGTGGTCGTTCCCGTCGTGCGAGTTGGAGAAGTCGATGGAAAGCTGCTGAAAAGGTTCTACACGGTGCTGGACACGTGTGCTGTGAACTGCGTGAGGAAACCATGGAGCAGCAGGTTCCCTGATCCGAAATCGGAATAAAACGGGGCTATGATTCCACTACGGATTGGCTAAGATGAGCGCATTTCGCGTGATCTGCCGTAATTTCGAGCATTTTAATAAATTTATCGTAGAGGTTTCTGTCGTCTCGCAAGAATTATCACTGCGTATTTAGTCTTCGCTCGTTGCTGTGCTTGTCAAACAGGCGCGCGTATCCGATTTTCTACATCACACACTTTGCTGGAGATGTGTCCTGAGTCAATGCATAACTCAGTTATTAGATCATCTTCTGGCGAACACTGGTGCCTCAGAAACATGCGAGTGGGCTTCAATGAACGTCACCTCTCGCTCGCTGATTTGTTGCGTCGCTTCAACTCGGCACTCGCTCGCTTTCCGCTAATTTTTATTTCGAAAGCACAGAGGTTCGTTCAGTCAGCCTCTCGCTCGCGTCACCGATGCTCGATCGTCACCTTTGATCACCACCGCAAGTTGTCCATCGGTGTTCCGAACTGTTCGCGCGTGTCCATGTCCCTTTGTCGTTTGTGTGCATTCTGGTATTGTTTCCAGGATGCTTCGATCGTGGTCGCTCATCTTGCTGGCCGTGTTGCTCACTTCGGTGGCTATCGAAAGCGCACCAAGCGAAGAAAGACTACTTGCAAGTGGCGAGGAAGTTCGATCGTAAGTGCTTGATTCTATCTTTCGCGTAATCCACCGATAAATCATTGTTTCAGGCAAGTGGTTAACGTGGAGGCTCAACAAGGTTGGTTAACATTTTTAGCTCTGAAAATACGGTCGTGTTTTAGATGATTGGCACAGCGGCGAAGAACTCACAGGCTCAGAAGACACCAGCGGCGAAGAACTCACAGGCTCAGGAGACACCAGCGGCGAAGAACTTCTCCCGGTCACTTTGTTTAGCAATGACGAGTTGGTCACAAAAGATGAATTGCTCGTAAAGAAAACCGGCCCCCACACCGAGAAGGAAATGGCAAGACAACGGAACATTGCCCACGTTCAGAGATGCTTGGCAATCGAGAAAGCATATGAAGAGTAATTCATTCCTCTCAAACAATTTTGCGATGTATTACGTTTTAGGGAAGAAGCATTCGGGAAAAGACGAAAATCACAGTATGATTCATCTATACATTCGATTGCCGTAGGCTACGCCTGCTGTGGGGATAACGAGAAGTTCGACGTTTGCGGCAAATGTGACAAGTACTGTTTCGAAGATGTCGGAGGGTTATGTCCCCAACAGTGTTCCTACGAACAAGGCTTGTGCCGCTGCAGACCGGGTATATCATTTGACCATAAGTCAATAGCTCAAATTTTTAAACAATTTAGGTTATCTTCGGAACGCAGACGAAATGTGCATTCATCCTGACGAGTGTTCACCGGCCGAGTATATGTAATTGCTGCATCTGTAAATTATTCTGTATATTATGTGCACGAGAAGATAGATTAAATTCCTTTAACATTTGTTTGGCATCTCTGTCAACGACACGCAGATTGAGCGATCACGAGGATAAAATGTTCTATCTATTATGATAGAAAAACTATTACGATTTTGCCGCCCTTGCCTTGAACTTGTTGAGATACTTATCGTATCCCCGCGTAAACGATCTGATGGATTGCTCGTTCTTCTCGTATCCATTCCGCACGAAGTGGTCGAGAATGCAGCAGTGGAGATAGAGATATTGCAGCGTAGTTTGAATCGAGTGCACTCGTTGCTGGCGGATCTCCTTCATGATCTGAAAGGACCGCGTGAAAACGAAATGAAGGCCGAAAATCACTCACATCGATCAGAGTCAGCGATGAATCGGACTTCAGACGTTCGGATGCAAAGTCGATTCCACAAAACGTTCCGGTGCGTCCGATTCCGGCGGAACAGTGAACGACGATGGGACGATTGCCCGCTGTGGACTTTGAAAGTTTCAGCAATTCGACGGCCGGCTTCGCATCGGTCGGAGCGAGGTGATCTGTGAGGAGAAGTGAGTGAGAAGCAACTGCATCAGCGCGTAGTGCTGGTCTAGGGAAGCACACTGAGCATTGATTGACCTATTGCAATGGGGAGTCTGGATATATTATCCGGACAAACCATGCGCATAGGTTCACATCTGTTACAGTTGCGACAGGAGCCTCCCTGGTAACGTTGTAAATTAAAAAAAATTATTGTTTCATTTGAATTTGGCGCCTGCTCCCACTCTCAAAGCGATTTTGTGGGTTGTTCGATTTGATCGCATAGGGTCCTACTTTGTGTATTTAGCCATGCTTTCGAAACGCCGCGCACATTTTGTCAAGCATTTCGATTTGAACAAATCCTGCGACCGCATCACTCGAATCATAGCGAAATTGTCGAATTTTGTATTTTGACTTCATGCGCAGTCATCAAGTGTGTTTTTTTCAGAATGTCCACCTACAACGCTCAACACATTGTTGTCAATATTACCACCGCTGCAGGAGAAGCAGTAGGAAGTTCTTTCACTATGGTAAGACTACGTTTCGTTAGCACATTTATCAACTGTTTGCGTATAGGATGCGGACTTGTTGTCCAAGATTTCCACGTTGGAAGAAAAATTGACGGAAGTCGAAGCGTCCGGACGCCGCGACTCCGATGATCTGCACGGACGCATCGACGGCTTGGAGTCGGGCGTGAAAGCTGCTGGGGATCTTCTCGACAACCTGTCCAACGGTATCAAGTCGCTCTCTCTGAACATGAACGAAATCGTTGCAACCGCCGAAGCCGAGGCCGTGGCGTCCAGACGCCGCGACTCGGATGCAAATGCGGCTTTGCTTCAACAAATGAAGACTGCGATGGTCGACAGCGATCGCAAGCACGCAGAGGAGATGCGAAAGCTCACTCAGGTACGTACGTTCATGGCTGCCCGTTACCATACGCTTCGTTTAGCTTGTGAACGTTGTGGGCGAGCAAAATGTTGCTCTGCAGCAGAAGATCACCTCATTGGAACGGCGCATGGAGGAAGGTGGCGGCGGAGCGTCCAGACTCTCCGACGTCGCCCGTGAGGTAAGATGCACAATTCAGTTTAACTAAAACGGAACATTTACGATACAGGATCCTTCGCGTCTTGCGTGGTTCTACGACGAGATGATCGTCATCGATCATCGCTTCGATGCTCTGGAGGCGCTCGTCAAAGACGTGAAACAAACGCAGGATGCAGCATTGGAAACACACGGAGGGGCTGATGGCGCTTTGTTTGGACAAGGCGACACGAGCAAGGTAAGCTTTTGTTATCAGGTGGGAAGTTATTCAATTTTTCATTGCACAGGAGCAGACCGAACAGTTCATCAAATGGCTTGAGGAGGAGTTCAGCCAGTTGCACGCCAGATGCAATGCTCGCGAGTTCCTTCTGTCATCAGAGCTTAACGCTGCCACTTCCGCCGACCATGAGAAGAAGGAAGAAACCGAGTCGGTGAAGGTTTCGGCGGAGGTCGAATTTGGCCCGCTTTCACGCAATCAGCAGAAAAAGCAAGACAAGAAGGAACAACAGAAGGAAAAGAAAGAGAAGAAGAACAGCAACCGGCCGGTTCGTCGCTAAGTGCCTTTGCTGTTAGTTTTTTTGTATAATTAATGTTTTTGTTGTGAAACGTGCGGCCTTTTGCCAGCAAAAGGTCGCACGTTGTTCATTTCTGACAATAAAAAAAATAAATGTTGAACCAAAACATAGCGTTTTGATTGCTTGCTTTCACCTGTATCAAGCGTGAGTTTCATTTCAATTGATGTATTTTTAACACTTGTAGAAGACATCCCTCGGCGCTGCGCGCCTCGTCTCTGTAAGACGCATATCTCATCTCCGCGCTCCGTGCCTCGAAGACGCATTCTGCAGCTCGGCACTTCGCGCCTCGCGCTAAAGACAGCGGAATACTCTCGGCGCTCTGCGCCTCGGTCTGTGGGACGCATTTTTCAGATCGGAGCTCCGCGGTAATTACCTCAGCCATCGATTCTCACCGCTGCGCGCCTCTGAGCCTATGACATGCTAACTGCGCTTCGCTACTGTATTACCGCTCTGCGGCTCGTAGTCAGTTCAGCTCGGCGCTTCGCGCCTCGCAATCAGCCTGTTATGGGAGCATTATGACAGTTTCGACATTATGATTGTTTGCGAGTTTAACTTGGTCTAGGATTGTTTTCTATTCCTCGTTTGTTGATTTTGCATATGGTTCTCTGTGTTCACGTGTGGTTCTCTGATAGCAAAGGGTCGCACGCCGAATAAAATTGCAGTTGCGTAGTGTCTCGCGACTGTAATGTTGCGTCGGTGAAGTCGGTAGAGGTTGTGTAGCGTCGTCACATTTGCAATTGAATTTTGAATTTGGCGCCGGATTCCGGCTCCCACAGCGATGTGGTAGGTAGTTTTAGGTGACCGCAGTCGGGAATTTGTTAAGGATTCACATTTGAGCAAATTTTGAGCAGGATTATCAAGGAATGCGATTTGAACATTTTAACTTTCGGTTTCGATGCTATTGACACTGTATGGTTGCCTCTCCAGAAAACTACGCCATGTCTTTTATCAATATCGAGCACATCTCGATCAATTGCAACGATACCGGCGTTGGAGGATCCGCCGAAGAAAGCAAACTCGACGTGGTAAGTAGTTTGTTTTGTTGTTCACTGAAAAATGGAGCATGTGTAGGTTACGACTCAAATTCAACGATTGGAGGAAAAAGTGGAGAAAATGGAGGAAGTGGCGTCCAGACGCCATGAACTCGTCGATCACCGTCGTGTTCAACTGACAACCCGGCAAGAAGTATTGGAGGTTAAACTGGAAGAAGCCGGTCAGCTTCTCGAATCGTTTGAAGAACAGCTCGCTGCGTCCGGACGCTGCGAGCCTACTGAAGCAGCTCGACTCGCGCAGTTGGAGGAGTCGATTGGATGTCGAATTTCATCGGTGGAAGAGGCGGTAGAGGCTGCGTTGTCCGGACAACGCGCCTTGTTCGATCGACGTTTCGCCGAACAAGATCGGATGATCCAATCGCTGGAACAGCGATTGCGCAACGTGCACACTGGGACCAAATCAAACGTGAAGTTGAAGGAGGAGCTCACTCCTTCCGAACAGGAAACTCTCCTCCGGGTAACGCATATGCAGAAGCGTCGTTCTAATAGTCGTTTGCAGATGACTACCATCTTTGGAGAAGGAAACGTCTCCTTCTCATCACCTAAGATCTCCGTTGAAGACTGCGAGCAGGCGGTGGTGGATAACGGTGTGTCCGGACACGCCGGTATCGAGGTATGCTGCTTTGTTCAGGTTGAGATTTATATGTGAAATGTATTGAACAGGGATCCTCGCTCGCTTGGATGGCGGATGAGCTTGATCTGCTTCAACACCGCTGCGACAGTTCGAAGAACTACGAAAAGGTTGTAAGCGGATCGCTTGCTCGCTTTGACGAGGAATTGAAGACCGCTACCCAGCGCGTTGCCACCGTTGAAGACAATGTCGAAATTTTGGCGGAAGTTCTCCAGGGTCGTGATGTGGACGAGCATTCGCGTAATCAACTGAACAAGTTGGCCAAGAAAGCAAAGAAGAAGAAGAACCGCCGTTAGGCCATTCATTCTTGTTGTTTCGTTAAATTATTTTGATTGTCGTTAAAAGCGTACTGTCTCTGCCAGCAGAGGCAGTACGTTTATTTGTTCTTTAAAAACAAAAAAATTATGCACTGTTCAATCTTGGTGCTTGGTCCCACCGCGATTTTATCTATAAATTGCTACGGTATACATGCGAGCCTTTTTAGAATGCGATGCGCGATTGCGATCTATTTTTCGATTTTCTATTCTGTTCTATTTCGTTCTATTTCGTTTGATTTGATTGCAGCGTAATGGACGTACCTCCCACTTCACCGATTTCCAAGAGCATTTCGAAATTACTCGCCAAATACGTGCTGTTCGCCATGGTGGTGTCCAGGTAGTTCTGTTTGTCTTCAAAAAAATCAAACTGTCACATTTTAGATGGACAGTTGCTATTTCTCGAGCGTCGTGTTGCCATGATCGAAGAAACTTTGGCTATCATGCGCACCACGTTACTAACCAAGAGGTGAGCAGTCGATTTATTGTTACTTATTATTGTTTGGCGTTTCCAGAAAAACTACTTGTATCAAAAGCAAAGGGACGGTCTTGGGGAATCTCCAAATTAATATTATGTCTTGTTTTTTCTATTTTCATTGATTGTGGCCGCCGGCGGTTCATGTCTTTTCTTTGTATTAAAGAAATGTTTACGTCGTTTATGTTTGCTATTTTGTTAGTATATTCGTTTGTTTTTCGACTCAAACTATCTTCATGTTTCTCTATCATTTTTGTTTGTCTCACTCGCAGTTTGTCTACGGTTTATGTTATAGAAATGAGCTCCTCTCAAACCTCTTCGTCCGGTGACAAAGAATTGGACGCCACGATCCACTCCGCTATTGCGTCCGCTACCATATTGAAAATACCATTTCTGCAGACTTGCTAAAGGATTACGGATTAAGGATTTCCTTGTCTAACTGATACTTTTTTCTTGAATTTTACGTATATGAGGAAGTTCTTGTTTTAGATCAATGGACGACCTTCCTCCAGTGTTTGTGACAAAGATGGTATCTGCAATTAGAATGAATGCTTTGCTACTCCATGTACCCCACTATGCGCAATTTGTTCGACAGGACACCTGTCGAACAATTGCTGGTGCATGCGGAATATTTTGCAGAGATCGCCACCGGATTTAAATTTGTTTACGATTATGGAGAATTCCGTCTAATTGATGTTGTGGTCAAATTCGTTCTCATCCTGGTCGCAACAACGACAAGCATGATTCGATTTTTTCATTGGGTAATTTGGTACCTTTGGTACAATTTGAAGAAGAGGAAAACCGCCAAAAGAAACAGAAGAACGAACCAGAATGGATGAAAGTCACGTAAGTCAACAAATTTCTTTCAATTCACTTATAACGCTGAACAGTTTCCTAGTAACGAAACGTACATTGTAACGAAACGTACATTGAAAAATACAGCACTTTCTTCTTGTTTTAGATACATGTCAGTGCATTTTTTTAAAACTTTTTTCAGAACACCTCAACAATAATGCTGTTTTCTAAGCTAAACGTAAGTTACAGTTCTGTTCTGGTCTATTAGCGTTATTTATAGATCGGTCCAGCTTGTTCTCCGTACTACGCTTTTGTCGATGGGAGCTACAACGCGAAGGTCCAGCGGTGCGATGTTGCTATGAATTTCAACGGAACACACTGTACAAAGTACGCGGAATGCACGGGTTATGTTGAAGGTGACTCCATCACATTGTACATAGAAATAAATCAAATATTTAGAACGAACCTATTGGTGTTGGATTGTACTAGCTCTTGTTGTTAGTCTCATCTGGTCTGGTTTTAACATGTGGAAATGGGCCCGCTGGAACAAGCCTCAAGTGCGAACATGCGAGTTTATCACTGAAGTGATCTTCGCAATTCTTGAGATTTTTACATCTTACAAGAGTCTCATTGAAGGCAGCACGTTTACTCGCCTTGATTTGGTTTACAAAATCCTTCTCATTGTTTTTGGGTGCTTGAGAAACGCGTGGAAACTGATCATAATGGTTGGTTGTAAATACGACTAATCAACGTTACCTCATTTAGCTTTTGTCTCGCACAAAGAAAGCGAATGATCAGATCTTTGCGGCCGGAAACGCTACTCGTCAACAGCAAGGTGATGCTAGTTTCTTCTCTGGATGTATTGCTCTCTGCTCAGGGCGGTGCAGTTTCTACCTTCGAAAACCGACTTTTCGCTCTTGATGAGCGAATTACGACCATTGAAGCAATGATGAAGCGTCGTTCACTTGAAAAGACGATAGCAACAATGGACATTGCGTTCGAACTCGTTCAATTTCAACGTTCAATACTCCGCCCCATTGTCGTTGTGGTCGCGTATCGTTCCATTCGTGAGTTGCGACGAGTCGCCAAGAGTTTGCGCGAAATGAAGCCGCTCACCAAGCAGTAAGTTTGATTCCGTTGTTGACAAAATGTTTTGTTTAGTCCCGATAACCAGATGGAAGAGCTTGTCGCAGTCATTAAGAGAGATAGCGTAGTATACTTAGTAGAAGAAGTAGAAGTTCGGTGTGCAGCGTTCGAATGGCATTTGATCGAGACATAATGGAATGCTCGAATTTCCTTGGCCGCGAAGCTCTCATTGCCTAATAATAATGTATATTTTGTATTCAGTTCTCTATTTTTTCACCTTGTACATGCATAATTTGCTCAGTAATTTATTAAACTCTCACTTGTCCCCATCGCAGTTGCATCAAATGTTGTTCCACGTGTGTGGTCCAAAAAACATAGTTGGTCCAAAATCTAGATTGACTTTGTCTCTTTTTTACTCCAACCTAGTCCAGAAGTGATAAACATAACCCATCTAACTTGGGTTTGCATCCTTTTACATCCTTCACGCGCGCTAGAATCACAAAACAGCGCTGATTTCAGCGAATCTATCGCCACGGGTGGGAAGCTGATCCGACTGTCGTACCATCGATTTGCACATTGCGCGCATCTGGCGCTTTTTGTTGTTGAATGTTGGAGTGTTGCGTGTCCGATTATCCCAGCTGCTGCCGTCTTTCTTTTAAATCTCTTAATCATCTGAATCTGAATTTGGTGCATAAATGCGTTCCAAACTATGTGACAGTCAAAGAGGAACTAATTCTCAGGAACTAAGGCACAATTTTCGCAGCTTACAACATTCTTCGCTAAATACAAGATATTTGAGACAGACGGCGCAGAGTATTTTTTAAGGAAGTTATGACCCTTTAATTGCATCTGAGAGTTCCGGAAAAACGATATACATTATTGATGCGCGCTAGAATCGCAAAACAGCGCCGATTTCAGCGAATCTATCGCCACGAGTGGGCGACTGATCTGACTGTCGTACCAAACATTTGCACTCTGCGTGTCTCTCTGAACGTGGCTGCAGACTATCGATTCCGCGAGGTCGCATTTCCAGCAAGCCAAAACAAATTATTTTGGTCTAGACACAAAAATGTGCATTTCTCGGCCAAAACGCACATTTTTGTGCACGGTATTTCCCAATGGGAATCAGATGCTCCAGTTCCCGTCGGGAATCGGATGCAGGTATTCGTGGCGGGACCGAGCAACCGGTCAAATAGAATTTAGTTTTTCGAAAAGGGCCTTATTCCAGCGATTTGTTTTTTCGAAACTCTAGATGTATAGGAGCGATTTGAGAAACCCTACTTTCTCGAAATATTTTGAACATAATGAACCACCCGATTCCCGACGGGAAACGGCAACTTTGCCGAATAGTGCAAGACCGTCGAGCCAATTCCCGTCGGGAAACGCTGTAGGGCTGGCTGAGATCCGCCAAAACGTTTTTGAAAAACTAAATTCTATTTGACCGCTTGCTCGGTCCCGCCACGAATACCTGCATCCAATTCCCATAGGGATATGGCCACCTCGCCGAATAGTGCAAGATCGAGAAGGCATATCCCGTCGGGAATCGGTCCGTCCATGGATCATATTGAGTGACCGATTCCCGATGGGAAAAGAGCGTTTGGGTTTCCAAAACTTTGAATAGCGCGTCTTGACTGGAATTTCAACGGTCGCATCGCTTTGAATGATACTCAGCGGGCCTAAATGTGTTGATGCTGTCTGTCGCGCTCACTCAATTTCTTTGCTGGCGATAGGGTCATGCATGATGGCTTCTGGCTGTCATGCATGATTTCTTATCGCCAGTCATCCTTCGGCGGTCTATTATACAATTTAATTCTCTAACGTGGCTGCTGCGACATATTCGCAGCGGCTGCGGCATCTCTTTCCGTGGCGGGAAAGAGATTTGGATACGGGTGCGATACAATTTGGATACACAAACTGGGAGGGAGCTAGGTTAGTGATTATGTGCGCAGCTTTTGGTCACCGTTGGAATTTCAGAGACGAGGCTGTAGGGAAGACCCCAACTGGAAGAACTCGGAAGTCCGGAAAGATAACTGCCGAAGACGGAAGCTATCAGAATGATGAACGGAATTCCCGAAGCCGAACGCGGAAGCGTTGACGCACAGGCTGATCTTCGAAGCCTGTGCGTCAACGATGATGGAGAAGAAGCTGATGAAAACGACGATGATGAAGATGAAGACGGATGAACAGTTACTTGGTTATTTGTATATTGTTATTATATTATTAATGTAAATTCTTAATTTCAATCAATTTGACTTTTTGTACTGGCAGAATGTGGGGTGGTCTTCGAAACGCACATTTTTGTGCACGGTCGAATTTCCCTTGGGGAAATGTCCGTTTGTCCGAAAGAGCAGTCTATTTCCCGTCGGGAATCGGATGCAAGTATTCGTGGCGGGACCGAGCAAGCGGCAGAGCCAAGCCTGGAGGGCCATATCCCATCGGGAATCGGCTGGTTCATTATGTTTCAAATATTTCCAGAAAGTAGGGTTTCTCAAATCAAAAAGTTTCTCAAAGGGTTTCTCAAGTAAGGATACGGTGCAATAGTCTCTGTTGCGGATTTTAATGTTATGCGTTTGCGAGGAGAAACGCGAACGGGAAGAAATGAGAACGCAAGATACACTGACGGAAGAATGGAAGTATGGAAACAGGTGAGCCCTTTTCTGCCTTGTTCCTTTTATATCTCGTTGGCTGAAAGAACAACTTTCAGATTTGTCGAAGAAGTTCGATTCAGAGGTCTGCTGCTGCTTTAAACGATACCGTAGTTGGAGGCTGGGATGATTTTGAAGCCTTTGAAACTTGGAGAACTTTCACAATGTAGGTGAGGCTGGAGAGTCTTTGTATGGTTCATGGACGACAACATCATCCTTAGGAATTAACAGGTAACATTTGCTGATACTACACTGCATGTTAATGAAGAGTGTTTTCAGGTTTTGTATTGCGAAGGCCCTCCGAAACAACGAGGACACCGAGAACCTTTCGACTTTCTTGACGCACGCGAGGAAGTGTTATTGGCCACACCAGGAGTCCAGCTGCAGCGATGATGGCCCAATGATCGACCTCATAGCAGCTTACATTCGACACTTTGTTCTTTGAAGTATAGGTATTTCATTAAAAATTTTTTGTTTACCTTTGTTGTTTTCTTAAACGCTTTTAAAGCACTTTTTAAAAGTACTTATTAATGACGGAATGGAGGTTTACGGTTTACAAATGTTGCAGGTAGAATTTTAATATGAATCGAGTACCAGCCACGTTCATCGATTCACTGGATCAATGCACTGGCCAGGCCAAGGAATTATCAGAACTGGGAAGACCTTTTCCCAGGGTAATGGAAGATTTGTTGAAGAATGAAAGGACGGTAAAAGGAGAAGAAAAAATGGTAGGAGTGTTCTGCGTCGAACTGCCAAGAACCGATAGCGGACCTCCCGAATTCTATGCGTACAAAGCCGCGTTGCACGATATACGAGGCGTTTTCAAACGTTGGAACTTCAACGACGCTAGAGAGACGGTGACGCTAAATTCCGTCATTTTAACAATAAAATCGACGAAGACAGAACTTGCGTTGAGCAGTCGTAAAGTAGCAAAGTGAGTTGACAATAACAGCGCAGTGTATACTTTAAGTTTTTAGCTTTTTGCAAACGCTGCTGGATCTCCATGGCAGTTTTTTGCTTTCATGCGAAACTATGGACGAACAAATGTTTATTGGTACAAACTACAAGATTACCAATCGCTTTGGCTGGAATACCACCTGAAACTAATCTTTGTGACCACCTCCACGTCCAGATGTGCAATTGGCTGGGGGTGAAGCAATTGGCGTTACCGAATCTGATAACTATTTTTTTGGGTTTTTTTTTTGGTTTTGCACCATAATTGCCGTTTGTACAGCTGCCAACCAGCATTGCCTGCTGTTACGCCTAATGTTGTGGTCAAATTCGTTCTGACCCTGGTCTCGTCAACGGCAAGCATCATTCGATTTTTTTATTGGGTAATTTGGTACTTGTACTGAATTTTCTTTTTGTCGTTTTAGATGGAGACAAGCGCAAGAAAGCTGGTAAAAGAGCAGGAAATCGCAGCAAGGGCGCAGAAGAAAGCAGAAGTTGAACACAAGAAGGAGCTAAAAAAGGCCAGATTGCTGTTTAGACGTGTACTACAACATTTTACAGAAGAAAACCCGAATGAATTGGAAAACGGCCCCAATGTACAAGGTTACTTACCCAAATAATCAAAACCTTTGTAGACCGAATACAACGATGTTGTTTGAATTGTTTGTGGATCTAGTGATGAAGCGCCGTCAACACAATTTGCTCCCTGGGAAGTGCGGTTATCACTTGTGATTTGTACGAGACAGCTGTGTCACAGTTCAAACCATCGGAAGGTCTATAGACGCTAATAAGTTTTGTGTGCCTGTGGTACGATTACAAGCCGTGGACGGCAACTACGTTTCATCCTCGTCATCCAGTTCGCAGATAAACAGATTTCACAAATCGACTCATGGAGTGGAAACATCAAACCAAACCAAATTCTGAAATTTGGCGTGACAATAGCAGTGACAATTGAGAGTGACAATTGAATTCATACTACGCGTTGGGTCTCGGCACGATCACCTAATGATAGTCAGCCTGACTATCATTAGGCCGGCGTCGATTGGTGGCAGCTAATCGATCGGTGTTTCGTAATATGTTATTTGTTTGGTTGTTTGTTACGCTTCTGTAAGTAAATAGGTTTAATAACCGATATTTAAGGTCTCGCTGTTTGTACCACAGCCGCGCCAAGTGACTGCCCCGCGACACATCAGCTGTATTGAGCAAGTCAATCAACTGTCAGAAATTGGACGACTGTTTGGCGCACAAAACGGACAAGAACGATCGAATCAAAATGGTTATTTTTGCGAACAAGTCAGAAAATAATGAAAAAGCTTTGGCTGAATGCGAAATCCACAGGTGCGTTAAAGTTGATATTACAGTAACACTTAAAAATTGCTTCTTACAGTTTTTTAATGTGCAACGTCCGCAACGGTTTTCGCATATTTCTTGGCTGAGTTGTCGACTCAAATGTCACATTTTAAGATCATTTGTCTCTAAGATCATTTTCAACATTATCACGTAGTGATCGAGATTAAATGTTATTTACAAAATCTTGCTTGCTTATTGCTGCAAATTCTGTAACGCTTATTCTAAAGCCATGCATATATAAACTGTGGACTGTAGCTTTACGTTGAGACATGGTTTACAGGAAGATATGAACCAAGTTCCAGCCGCATTCATAGATTCTTTGGCGTTCTGTATTGGGCAAGTCAAAGAACTCTCAGATCTTAATTGACCGTTTGGCGGATTAATGGCTACTCTTCTGAAAAACGAGAAGGGGAAGAACGGTCAGAAGACGGTTGGCGTCTTCTACATAGAGTTGTCGACCTCAAACGTGACGCCACGCTTCTTTGCGTATAAAGCGTCGCCAAGTGATGTAAGAGGAGTTTTGAAGAAATGGACCTATGGCGACGCCGGAGAAACTACTGCCCTCCACTCAATTAATTTTGCGAACAAGTCAGAAAATAATGAAAAAGCTTTGGCTGAATGCGAAATCCACAGGTGCGTTAAAGTTGATATTACAGTAACACTTAAGAATTGCTTCTTGCAGTTTTCTAATGTGCAACGTCCGCAACGGTTTTCGCATATTTCTTGGCTGATTGCGGAAAGCCAAACGTTCATTGGTACCAGTTACAATGCGACCACGATACATGGGTGACTTCTCATCTACAAACTGGACGTTGTGAGTATCTAGATGTCCAGATGAGTGATTGGCTTGCACACACAAAATCCGATCTTCTCTTAGTCATCGCTGATGAAGTTTCGGTATGCGATTGGTGGATAACTTGTAAAGGTCATGCTGCTTTAGCATCTAACAATTACTCACAAAAATGCCGCTTTTCCAATTAGAATCCTGACCGCACTCTTCCGGCCGCAAAGGATTCCAGCAGCAGAGGAAAGTCTTTTGGCATTTTATGAGTTTAAGTTTGGTAATTGAGACACTCTTCTGCTTTTCGTGTTTGCAACGTGTGATTGTTGAACTGTTTTACGATTTGTGATGTTTGCTTGTAAACGTTTTCTTTGAGACATCAGACACTCTGTAAGAGTAACTGATTTGATTTGATCTTGATCCAACGCAGGGCGGTGACTCAATCCTTTATTTATGGTACCAGAGCGCAGTGCAGTCGAATGACGCAAAAAACCACAAAACCGCAATTTTACATTCGGCGCAGACGCGATGATTGCGCGGTCGCAACGCCACGCAGCGCCGCTGACAGACGTCCACCGCCGCCGACCGCGTCACCTCAGTGCGATGTAACACTCGACTGTGCGTTGCGCAGAGCGGGAAACAGCAGCCGTGTAGAGCTGGCCTGCTGCAAGACACGCTGGGGCACCGCTGTGCGTTTGTTTTGACGAGCATTTTGTATTCTCACAGCTTTCTGTCGATTGTGCCAACAGATCGCGCAGATCTTTCACATCCATGGCATCGTATTATCGATTTTTCCTCTATAAGGTTGTAATGTTGTTGTTTTCGTTTCACAGAAGCGCGTGCTCGTGTAGAATGTTCTGTTTTTGTCTAAACTGTCTAATTTTAGGTAATTTTACCAGAATCACTGTCGGTCGACGCTGAGCACCACCTTTAATTAAACGTAAGTTTTACAAATTCGCTTGAATGAGGGAGAAGAAACAAAAATCATTTTTAATTTATTAAAAACCGTTGTCGTCATTCCGACTTTTCATTAACAGACACTTCAGTAACAGTCGGATTCTGGAGCAGACCTGTCGGGTTTCCGGGATCGGCGTGCTTGTTTCGTTTTTGATTTTTTGGCCAAATTTCAGTTGAAACTGTTATGGCTTTGAGTTTCGAGACAGCTCTAAATGTGGATTCTGACGTTGTAGCACATTTTTTCTTCCGTGAAATGGTCATATCTGAGGCTATTTCTCCTTAAATTCCTTAAATCCCTGCACTCCTTAAATTTCTTTAACTTAATTTTATTTTTTAAATTTGAATTTGAATTTCTTGCTCGAGTCATCGCCCGAGTCCGTTTTGAAGTCAGGTCAAATATAGTTTTCATTTCTTGCAGAGATCAAAAAATCGAAAACTCTTCTTTTCTTCGTCGCAGTGGTCGACAAACTGCAAAAAGAAGCTGAAGCTATCCGAAGCGACACACCATTGAAGAAAAGACGAGGTATCAATTCTTTGTCCACTTTTCTGAAGAATTATTTTAGTCAAAAGTCCTAGAGAGCAAAACTACGAGGCTACGGAAGTTTGCTTCGGAAGTTTGCTTCACAACAGCGCGTCACCACTGGGCAAATGACCGCACGAAGCCAATTTGCCTCGGGGATGCGGATAAAGCAGACCTGAAGAGACAGGCCACTGAAAACGCAGAACGAACTCGGCGAGCTGGCATTGAGGAAGAAATTCGCCAGTGAACTACAAAACCGATCCCGGAAATTAGAGATCGATGGATCGATGCGGGATGATGGTTTTGGTGAGTTGAATTATCATTTTCCGTTTTTGTGACGTCGCTATTTAGAAGGACGGCGAGAATGAAGGCGAGAAGGCAGTTGCCACGCTTAAAGAAGAAAGAAAAGGAAACGAGAACAAAAAAGAGTACGTTTAGGCCCGCCGTTCACATTTGAAATTATTTACTTCATTTTAGTTGGATAAGCGCCAAAGAAGAAGAATAATGGACAATGAGCGAAGCGACACACCATTGATATAAAGACGAGGTATGAATTTCTTTGCCCACTTTTCTAAAATATTACTTTAGTCAAAAGTCCTATAGAGCAAAACCACGAGGCTGAAGTGGCTGCACATGTAGTGCTCCAAATGGCAGATCAGCAAGGACAAAAGAAAGATCGAGAAATTGAAAAGTTTGTTCTTTTCACATAGAATGCAGCATGCCGAATTCAAACCAAGCAACATTATCGACAGAGCGAAGTTCGTCGAAATGTGCGGGGACGAGTTGTCCAAAGAAGAAAATGAAGAAATCGAGAAGCTTTTCTTTTCTCGGAGGAATTTGCATTTCGTCCCCACCAGAATCGACGCTTGGCATTGAAGACTGCATCCAGGTCAGCTCTGGCGGAAGAACGACGTTGACGGAAACTTGGAAAGGAAAACTTGCCGAAACGTTCCAAGAAGCAATTTCTGTCAAAGCAGAATGTGAAGCTTGACGTCGCCGGCCATGCAGCTAAGCTACTGCCCTACCGTCCACAAATGCAGGAGTACGTTCACGACAAAGAACCCGTGAAGTTCGATTTCAACTCAATCGACACAATTCGGGAATTAATCAGAAAAACTTCGTTAAAAAAGAAATTTCGGAAAGCATTGGGTCAGGTGTCTTTGCCTGCAACAACATCTGAAGCTTTTCGAATACCGTGGCAAAAAGGTGAACAGCGCTGACTTCAATAAGCTCAGCGCAGAGGAGCAGGATCGTTCAGTTCGTATAACTGACGATCTAAGCTCGATTCCTGACATGAAGAACCTTGCTTAGCATCGTTCGTGAATCACTCCAGTTCACCAAACGCTTCGCTGCTGCGTTACGACGGCAACAAGCTTTCCATTGTCTCCATCAAAAAATTGTCAAAGACGAAGCAATTCTTATTGATTACGAATGGAAGAAATCCGGCGGCTAATGCCCTCGTTGGTACTTCAAACCTTAGAAAACCAAAGGACGTCGTGGTCTGGTCACCACATTGAATGCTCTAAGAAAACGGACCCTGGCGGCTCTGAACTGCTCTGCGACAACCAAAGACAACATGGAACGCATTTTGTGATAATGTGTTTGAAACGGGTTTGTAATCATGTGCTTCTGCGATATTATGTTTAAATCTAGTCTGTAATAATTAAACAAATTTCTGTTCTAAATTTTCTGGATCCGAAACGTTCTGGCACCACTGACGGAGAACCGACGAGGGATATCATCGGCTGGATCGGCTTTCGGCTGGAGCAAACAAACGTCTACCACACTCTCAAAAACTGAAACAAGCCAAACTATTCAGGCGCGCCAAAATGGCCAAACAGCGTTAATCTCAGAGAATCTCAAGCGGAGACTGTGCGGCTCATCTGGCGGTTAATTTGCACTCAAATAAAAATGTGTTCATCAAAGCGTTTGAAGCGTTGCTATACAAGGCGATTTTTGGCTATATTTGTCCATATTTGGCTACGTGGTCATATCTGAGAAAACTTCACGCGCATATTACAAAATCACACCGCCTTGCCTTCCTTAGATCGACTAATTGCTTGAGAGAAACTGAAAACTCACGAGATCCCAAGATCACAAGATCCACAAGATTTATCGGCATCCTGAGGCAAATTGGCTTCGTGCGGTCATTTGCTCAGGGGTGACGCGCTGTTGTGAAGCGTACTTCTGAAGAAATTGCCTAAAGAGATCAATTAGTGTTGTTGTAAAAGAAATTCACAAACTTCTTTACGTGGCGGTCCGGGCAAGTGTCTTTCTGCATAAGGTCAGATTTGCGAAGTGACGAAGACGGAAAATTAGAGGATGATAATGACATCCCGCTACAAACGCGCCACGCCGCGCCATGGTCTAGCTGTTTGTTGTAAAGACTCGCAAGGGTGGATAGTCAGTGTGCACACCGATTAAGAACGATACGGTATCAGCATGAGTTTTAGGGCATAAACTGACGTGAGCGGAGAAATCTCATTCAATGAGTTCAAAACAACAATCTCGAAAACGACTGCTTGACTTTCTCAGACGTAGCCAGACAGGCCTTCAAATAGCTCGTACACGGCTCCTTCGATTGGAAATGCTCTTGCGAGTTGAATTATTTTCAATGCGCATTTCCAATCGAATGGGCCGAGTGCGGTTACTGTAGAGCTAGGTGAAGGGCCACACATTGATAAGTCGTTACGTTACTGATTTTCGTGGTAATGTCGGGACGCGCTGCTGCGCGTTTTCGGAGTACAAATGGACAACCGCAGCTCGGGCGACGAAAAAGCTGCGAGCTGCGGCTTTTCAACGTAAACTGCTGCTTCGTCTCGGAGTATAAATGACGCTTAAATGTTGAATCTGACGTAGTTGACCAGAAGAAAGTGATTGAGAAATCGGAAATGAGAAATGTGAGTAACAAATTGCTCGGCATAAGGTTGCGAGTTCTGTTGCTCCTTCTAGTCCCAGTAACAAATTAGGTCCTTGCGGATCCCAAGATGTGTGTGGCGGGTTGTGACAAAATGAGCCGAGTGCTGCTGCTGTACGAGCAATTCGAAGACCAAAAATCGTTATTGTTGGGCGCACCACTGTAATGAGAAATCACTTAAAGCAAATGTTGTCTTTCGGACTTTTGTGGTAATGACGAGAAGCCGTTGACTCGGCAATGGAGGCAATGGCCAGGTGACCACTCAGTGTTGAAGCTGGAAGTGATAGGCAATGCAAACACATTTTGGCATCGCTTCGTTTGTCATAAATAGATGGACTCATTGAGTTCAAAGTGAAACGATGGATTCCATTCCGTTTGTGTTCTGCGACTCCGTCGCCGCCCGTTGCGAAGACAACGACGACGACTATCCAGAAAGTCCAAAATGGAAAAAAGCGTTTCAGCGTCAGGTGAAAAGCAGATCGTTATGAGAGTATTCTTTGAAGTTGACGACGCAGGGAAGTGGTATTTTAAAAACGATACCAACCACGAGACAATTGACAACTTGTCGATCGACCAAATTCGCAGTCTCGACAGAAAATTCCTCCGCGTCAAGTATCTCTGGTTGTCAAAGAGTTCATCGCATCGCGTATCGCGGCGTCAAGCGGCATCTGTAGAGGAAATTGAAGAGCTCATCAAGTTCCTGTTGCCGTGTGTGGGCAACGCGGAAATTTCACTGCACAAGTTAACTTCTGTAAATGATAAGAAACGGTTTCTTCCTCTCCTACAGGATTGCAGATCGTTTTCGATCATTTCGATTGAAGCACGATGCCCGGAATGCGAGGAATTTCTTGAAAGTCAACTGAAGTCGGACGAACTGAAAGAGGTTTATGTCTTCAACGATCTGTCGGCTCCACTGTTTCGCGCGCTTAGCCAATACGCGCTGCAGAAAGAGTTTGACGTCATTGACTGTCCAGGTATGTACTACTGCCGCCAGCTGACAACAAGCCGGACCATCTGCTTATCAGCGCCCAGTAGCAAATTTGAGGAATTCCTGCAAAGTCAGCTCGAGATGCGTGACGATCTGAGAGCAATTCAGCTGCACGGAGACGGATGGTCGACGGAGCTGCAGGTGGCCGTTGGAGAGTACGTCCGCGCCAACCCTTCCGAGAGGATCTTCTGCAGCGACATGACGACCGCCTTCTTCGAGCGCATTTTCGAGTTTCCCGTGACAAAACCACAGTGGTTTGTCGGCACAGTCGACGTGTTGAGGGATTTCCGGCCAGATTTTCAGGTGCACAGTGATCAGTACTCGATCGAATGGATTCGCGAGGATTATTTCCGAATGTCGGTTAAAACTAATGGAAACAACAAATTGTTTTGTTGCCTTGACTGACCGAACAATCGAATGCCGCCGTTGTTTGTGGATAAATTATTTTAATTTTATAAATTTGTAGCTCACTTGCTATTTGTTTGTTGAACCTATACGGAGGGAGCGGGCCAACACCTAAACACCAGTACGCTCGTGTTTGTTGCTACCGTAATCCCCATGTCCTTTTTAGGTTCGATTCGTGCGAAAAGCTGCTCCTCGAGCTTTTCGAGATGCTCCTCCTCGTCATTGATGGTGCGCATTGGCGCCAAAAGCAATTATTCCAATTTCGCTCACAATTTCAGGATTAATCGTTGTCTGCGTCAACATCCCCGTCATCTGCGTCATCTTGTTCTTTTCTTCTCTCCAGCACTCAAATTATTCCGTTTGCTTTCAGATCGTATGGAACATCAAGATCCTGAGCAACCACTCGCTCTCGCAGGTGCAGCAATGGTTGATGAATGGCAGGTCCAACAGATCGTGCAAGCGTCAGAAATGCTGAGCGACGTGATGACACTCATTGAGGAGTCCAATTTCGACATCTACCAACGCACGAGTGTCATTGTTCTGCTGAAGGTGAGTTGGCTTCAAGTTTGTCTGTCCGTCTGTGCTTTGCAACGTTGCATGGTGTGTTTGAAAGGAGGCGCGTGAGGGACAAGACAACGCTCCAAATTTTGATTTCTGTGGTTGGCGCGTTGAAGTCAGCGAGCCAAACTGAGCGAGCGTTTTGCCCATCGAGGGGGCGAGCGTGAACATATTGTTGCAGTGCCGTCGTCGTTGGCGAGCGAGTCCACGTCCTGAAGGTTTTTTGTGTGATTTTTGCTTAATGTTATCGTTTTGGGGATGATTTGTGTTGCGCAGTTTGTTCTCTGGAATGTAGTTTTTGCAATGGTCGTTTCGCGCATTTTAGGCGGCTCGTTATCTGCGCCGCAATTCAACAAACCATAAATCTCTCTTTCTGTCGTCTCAAATTAAGCGATTTGCGAATTGATGACGATAGACGCCTTTGCCGAAGACTGCAGGTTGTTTATGGGCAACCACGCTCTAGCCTCACCAGACGGTCTCATGGTGTTCGCCTCGGCTCTTCCCACCATGCGCTCATGTCTCAGGTCCGAATCGGAGCTGGTCACCGGCCAACGCAGCATGAATTTGAACAAAGAACTCGGTGTTTACGTTAGCAGTTGCGCCCCCGATTCTTCCCACGGGATGAAACAGTTGTTTGAAATTGGACAGCTTGAAATGAGACTTGGTTTGTGGTTCGTTCTTCTTCTTTTCTGTCGCTAGTCCGTCAACATAACCCTGGAACGCACACCGGAAACAGCATCTCGTAAGGCGTTTGGTTTGCGTTGAAATCCACAAAGTGGTTCCAACCAGAGTCTTCAGAGTCTTGCATCGAATTCCATTGAAATCCAGTTTGCAGTTGGCATTAGTCGCCGCAATAGGGGTCACGTATGACCTCGAAAGGTCAAAACGCGTTCACATCTGGGGTCACGCTGTACGTCATTGCGACCATAGTTTCTGTGTTTTTTGATCTAAACTAATGACATTTTAAACGGTTAAGTAACTTTCAGTGATCTTACCGTCGGCGCAGTCGAGGCACCACCTGGCAGTGAAGTTCAACAGCTGAGCGAAGAATAAACAAGAACGGCGTTCTCTGAAACAAACAAATTACGGAAAATTGAAGCAACATTTACTGACGTAAGGGGACGTCGGAGCGTCGGTCCGAGGATGATAACCTGAGTTGTCGATCGCGCTTGATTACGATTGGTTAACGGATACGATAATGGATGTATACGGGCCGGCCTGGCGCTAACGCGCTGTCGGCTGTCGGCTCGGCGGCGATGCGATCTCGTCGTTCTGCTGAATTGTGACCTCTTGGTCCAGCAGGCGCAGGCCATTAGCGCGGCTGCCGGTCTCTCAACCGTGCAGCTCCTGCTCTTGACAGCCTATCATTGCACCCTTGCTCAAGCCAAGCCCAAACATCGGTACAGTCTTAGTCTTGAGAACGCGGGCGTTCTTTGGGTTGACAGAAGTGTCGGCCACGTTGTTCTTGTTGTTTGGCGCTTTGGTCTTCGGAGGCTTAAAAGTTAACAAAAATGGGTCTTCTATCTACGTACAACGGGGAGCACCTGGCTATGCGGAGTAGTGGGAAGCTCAAGTTCATTCAACAACTTTGAAGTGAGCACGGCAAAAAAGCTGCCGAAACTGTAAAACTTCTCGCAATAATGAAGCGTTCGATTTTTTTATCATCAGCAAAACGTCTTCAAAACAGCGTCGATTGCGTATCTAAAGACCAAATTCGCCAATGACTATGATCGGATGTGGACGGTGCCATCTTCCAACGCAGGGCGGTGACTTAATCCTTCATTTATCATTCCAGAGCGCAATCCAGTCGAAAGGCGCAAAAGACTATAAAACCAAAAATTTGCATTCGTCGCAGACGCGATGAGACCGATTGCGCGGTCATCGCAACGCAACCCCGCTAACAGACGTCCACCGCCGCCGAGTGCGTGACCTCTGAGCGATGGAACACTCGACTGTGCGTTGCGCAGAGTGGAAAACAGCCGTGCAGAGCCGTTTAGAGCTGCCAGACACGCCTGGCACCGCTCTGCGTTTGTTTTGACGAGCATTTTGATTTTCACAGTTTTCTGTCGGTTGTGCCAACAGATCGCACATATCTTTCACACCTCTGGCATCGTATTATCGATTTTTCCGCTATAAGGTTGCAATGTTGTTGTTTTCGTTTCACAGAAGCGCGTGCTCGTGTAGAATGTTCTGTTTTTGCCTAAACTGTCTAATTTTAGGTAATTTTACCAGAATCACCGTCGATCTACGATGAGAACCATCTTTAATTGAACGTAAGTTTTACGATTTCAAGGGAGAACAAACAAAAATTATTTTTCATTTTCTAAAACACCGTTGTCGTCATCCCGACTTTTCAGTAACAGACATTTCAGTAACAGCCGGATTCTGGAGCAGATCTGTCGGGTTTCCGGGGTTTTTTGTTTCGCTTTTGATTTTTTTAGCCAAATTTCAATTGAAACTGTTATGATTTTGAGTTTCGAGTACGCATTAAAATAAACGGCAAATTGTGGACTCTGACGTTGCTTCCGTGAAAGTGGTTATGTCTGCGGCTATTCTAAGTACGTATTGATACACACCGCATTGCACTCCTTAAATTGCCTCAATTCTTGCTATAAGCGCTAACCGTCAACGCCCGAGCCCGTTATGAAGTCAGTTGAAATATAGCTTTCATTTCTTGCAGAGTCCAAATTCGATTATGCCGAAAATGAAGCTCTTGGAATTGCCGGGTCTCTCGTCTTTCCAATGCTGATTGCGGCCTATACGCTATTCAACACGCTATCATAGCATTGTAAGCCCGAGACCTGAAGGTTTGGACTATTTTGCTTCAATGCTCGTTTCGAGAACATCCTTCAAAAAGGTCTTTTTATGCATTTTTCATTTCTATTGTTCTTATTCTAGACTGTGGAACTCGCAAAGAAGAGCAAAAAACAATTGGAAAAAGAGATGAAACAAATCGCAAATTTTAAAGCGAGTGCTCAAAAAATTCGTGAACTCAACTTTCGAAAGCAGCAAGAAGTGGAGCAGGAAAAGTGGCAACGGTTCATCACAAATCGACCTGTGAGACTAACCAAGGAATACGTAAAAGCGACGTTTGCAAACGAGCCAAATCTTCTCAGCAAAGCAGAAGCTCTTAGAAAAGACGAAAAGAGGCAGCAAAAGAAGACTGGATGCTCGTCTCGGCTTTGGAAGCAATTCAAACAAATGTTTGTATCGGTTAGTCTACAAGGTTTTCTGCAATCATTTCCACTACCAAAATTTAGGACAAGCAAGAGGTTGTTAAACAGGTGTTAAACCTTTGAAGGAAGAAATAACTGAAAAAGAAGACACTAAGAAACAGCCAGTTCAAGAAAAACTGGCACCAACTACAACTAAGCCTGTGAAAAAGAAGCAAACAGCTGCACGCGACCGCCAATATTCTGATGGATGGGAAACTTTATCCGAGAATGATAACATTTCCATCGTGTCGCACAATGTAAACAATTCAGTTACGGATAAACGCGCTAACATTTCAAAGCTATTCAATTAGCTCATTGTCAGTTTGATTATTTCAGATGTGGTACAAACTCAATTGTAAACTTACAATTACAAACTCAATAGTTTTATTTGTCCTATAGGTACATGCTAATGCGGTTAATTTAGGAGAACGCAATCGACCCTGTTGTCGTCGAAGGTATTCAAGCCATTTGTGAGTACCTCGGAGGGTTCCTTAACATCTTTGGCTTACATGAACTTGTTGAAGCTGGAAGAGATAAGTGTTCCTTGCAAGGTATTTCCGATGCTGATTGCGGCCTGCACGCTATTCAACACGCTATTGAAGCACTGCAAGACCTGTCCGGTGCTGAAGAATCGGTCTCACGTAGGACTCAAACAGACGCCAAAACATCATCTTGCACAGAAGAACGCATAAAGTTTGCAAAAAAAAAACTGCCATGGAGTGCCAACATTCAGGAAAAAGCTAAAAACTTAAAATCAATAAAATCTGATTTTAATTGTTAACTCGCTTTGTTAAAACACATTGTTAACGCAAACTTAAACTCATAAAATGCCAATTAATCGTAATTGGCATGACCCTGGAGACAATTCTGGTAACTGCAGCATTTGTTCATGCAACATTCCTCTGCGGCTGGAATCTTTTTGCGTATAGTGTCGCCCGTTTCTTCACGAGTCAACGCTTCCTTGGTGCAATTCAGCGCGTAGATTGCCGCCATCTTGCTCTTTGTGTACTCAGCAATTTGTTCTTCCGTGAACTTGTTCTTATGCATTTCAATGCGTTCTACCATCAACACAAAGATGTGTGGAATCGATCTCAATTTTTCAAAGTTATCCACCAATCGCATTGGTGGATAACTTCCCTCTTCTCTAAAAGCTTGAATTGAATAAGAGTCAGACCCAGCGCCAACGCGTATCTGAAGACCAAATTTGTGCGATCTTTCATCTTGAGCTGATTTGATTTGATCTTAAGCAAACGCCATAAAACCAAAAATTTGCATTCGTCGCAGACGCGATGAGACCGATTGCGCGGTCATCGCAACGCAGCCCCGCTGACAGACGTCCACCGCCGCCGACAGCGTCACCTCTCAGCGATGTAACACTCGACTGTGCGTTGCGCAAAGTGCAAAGCGGCCATTCACAGTTGGCTGCTGCCAGATCGACGCGGAGGCACCGCTCTGCGTTTGTTTTGACGAGCATTTTGAATATCACTCTTTTGTGTCGGTTGTGCCAACAGATCTTTCACACCTCTGGCATCGTATTATCGATTTTTCCTCTAAAAGGTTGTAATGTTGTTGTTTTTGTTCGGCAGAAGCGCGTGCGCGTGTAGAATGTTCTGTTTTTGTCTAAATTCTCTAATTTTAGGTAATTTCATCAGAATCACTGTCGATCCACGCTGAGAACCACCTTTAATTGAACGTAAGTTTTACGAATTCGCCTGAACGAGAGAGGAGAAACAAAAATCATTTTTAATTTTCTAAAAGACCGTTTACGTCATCCCGACTTTTCAGTAACATACATTTCAGTAACAGCCGGATTCTGGAGCAGATCTGTCGGGTTTCCGGGGTACTTACTCCATGAACTCCCGCTCCTGTCATCGCTCCAAAAGAAGCAACGCCGGCTGCTGCACTGCTGATCATCGAAGAAGACGCGCCAGCTCCAGAAACAGAAACGCCAGCGGCTTCACCACCAGCAACGCTGGCTGCTGAGGAGGCCGCTGCTGCTTCTCCAGAAGCTCCAAGAACTCCCGCTCCTGTCAAAGCTGCAGAAGAAAAGCAGAAGCCCTTCATCGCTCCAAAAGAAGCAACGCCGCCTTCTGCACTGCCGACTATCGAAGAAGAGGAAGAACCGGAATTCTCCACCGAAGTTTCCAGGCAGCCGACCCCAACAACTCCAGCAAGTGGACTTGCTGCGTTGTCGTTGCCGACAACGCCGACTTCAGCTCAAAGGCGGAAACGGCAACAAGGTAACCGCTTGGACAAGCGAGCACGTCGCTCAAACAGTTATTTTCAGCTCCTATTGCCGATTCCGCGGGCACGGCAACGACAACCCCACGAAAATCGCTTCGACGACG
The DNA here is from genome assembly GCA_007213375.1 of Steinernema feltiae. NCBI lineage: Eukaryota > Metazoa > Nematoda > Chromadorea > Rhabditida > Steinernematidae > Steinernema > Steinernema feltiae. The sequence continues at coordinate 25,797 of MQUG01003410.1, forward strand.
TGAGTTGACATTGCATTCTTTAAGTAAATTAATGTTTTGTTTCAGTTGTTCCTCGCGCGCTTTTTGCTGGCTCTACAGCACCAGCAGCTGCCGTTGCTCCTCCACCAGCCGCAGTAGCTCCGGAAGCCCCAGATGAGCAAAATCGCGTCTTCCATGCGGCTGGATTCTCGCTGGAACGAGGATCGCAAGTCTCGGACTTTGTCTTGCTTCCATATGAGCGTTCCGCTCGGCCACGACGCGCTGATGACAGTGCAAATGGACAGATGGGTCGACAGCGACGCGCTTTTCGATCTGTTGTTGCTTCGGGTTAGTAATTTGCCAAGAATTATTCAAAATCAACGAGTTTTTCGAGTTTAGATGAACGAACACAACGCAGCAAATCCGCAGCTGCCCGTCGCCGTCGTTAACCCGTTATATTGGGCTCCACGTTTCCGCCAATGAGAGCCAATGGAGTTTGTCGTGCTGAATCGAATGGACTTCCAGGTAGCCTTCGTGCCGATCCACGCCAACGGAAACCATTGGATGCTGGCAGTCATCGATTTGCAAAATATGGCAAAGATGACTTATGATTTGGCGAGCAACGGCATTTCGCAAGATGAGGAGCACCGTCTGCACATTCTGGCTGCTGCAATGGCACGACACCGCGGAATTCGCGAAAACTTCACAGTCCGCAGCGCTCAGAACGCCGAACGCAGCCACCAACCGGACTGGAACTCGTGTGGCATCTTCACATACCGTCACGCTCACTCGGCCACCGAAGCGCTGACCAGGGATCGAAACACCTTCCCCAGGCTTCAAATGCCGCCGACTATGGCCGACATGTGGGCAATGCGACGAGACTATGGACTCATCTGGCGTGCAGTGCATCCAACTGCCGCCATTCCTCCTCCACCGCCATCGGTAATTGTATTTTCACGGTGATCAAAGTGTTTACGTGTTGATTTAGAGTCAAATGCGCTCAGCTAACATCTCGCCTGTGATTGTTGTTGCCTGTGACAAGAGCGCATCCGCCAAGTTCGAGCAGAAGGACACTTCTCCGGACCGCCACGTGAAGAAGTTTGTGAATTTCTTTTACAACACATTCATTTATTTCTTTAGGCAATGCTGGACCTGCCAGACGAAAGCACGCTTCACAACAGCGCGTCACCACTGGGCAAAAGACCGCACAAAGCCAATTTGCGTCGGTGATGCGGATAAAGCAGACCTGAAGAGACAGGCCACTGCAAACGCAGAACGAACTCGGCGAGTTGTCATTAAGGAAGAAATTCGCCAGTGCACTACAAAACCGATCCCGGGAATTAGAGATCGATGGATCGATGCGGGATGATGGTTTTGGTGAATTGAATTATCATTTCGTTCTTGTGACGTCGAGAAGGACGGCGAGAATGAAGGCGAGAAGGCAGTTGCCACGCTCAAAGAAGAAAGAAAAAGGAAACGAGAACAAAAAAGAGTACGTTTAGGCCCGCCGTTCACATTTGAAATTATTTACTTCATTTTAGTTGGATAAGCGCCAAAGAAGAAGAATAATGGATGATGAGCGAAGCGACACACCATTGATAGAAAGACGAGGTATAAATTTCTTGCCCACTTTTCTAAAAGATTATTTTAGTCAAAAGTCCTAGAAAGCAAAACCACGAGGCTGAAGTGGCTGCACATGTAGTGCGCCAAATGGCAGATCAGCAAAGACAAAAGAACAAGAAGATCGAGAAATCGAAAAGTCTGTTGTTTTCACATAGAATGCAGCATGCCGAATTCAAACCAAGCAACATTATCGACAGAGCGGTGTTCGTCGAAATGAGCGGGGACGAGTTGTCCAAAGAAGAAATTGAAAAACTCGAGAAGCTTTTCTTTTCCCGAGGAATTTGCATTTCGTCCCCACCAGAATCGACGCTTGGCATTGAAGACTTCATCGACGTCAGCTCTGGCGGAAGAACGACGTTGACGGAAACTTGGAAAGGAAAACTTGCCGAAACGTTCCCGGACAAATTTCTGTCAAAGCAGAATGTGAAGCTTGACGTCGCCGGCCATGCAGCTAAGCTACTGCCTAAAGAGGTACTTGAAGGCACTCTGGAAGAACGGCAAGCCAAAAAAAAGGCAAACCCAAAAAAATTATGACTTTGCTCGCAGGTACCGTCCACAAATGCAGGAGTACGTTCACGACAAAGAACCCGTGAAGTTCGATTTCAACTCAATCGACACAAGGCGGGCAATTAATCAGAAAAACTTCGTCAAAAAAGAAATTTCGGAAAGCATCGGGTCAGGTGTCTATGCCTGCAACAACATCGAACCCGGTCTGAAGCTTTTCGATTACCGTGGCAGAAACGTGAACCGCGACGACTTCAAACTGACGATCTATGTTTGATTCCTGACATGAAGCAACCTTGCTTAGCATCGTTCGTGAATCACTCCCGTTCACTAAACGCTTCGCTGCAGCGTTACGACGGCAACAAGCTTTCCATTGTCTCCGTCAAAGAAATTGCCAAAGACGAAGCAATTCTTATTGATTACGAATGGGAGAAATCCGGCGGCTACTCGTTGGTACTTAAAGTCTTAGAAAACCAAAGGACGTCGTGGTCTGGTCACCACATTGAATGCTGTAGGAAAACGGGCCCTGGCGGCTCTGAACGGCTCTGCGACAAACCAAAGACAACATGGAACGCCTTTTGTGATATTATGTTTGAAACTAGTCTGTAGTTGTGCTTCTGTGATATTTTGCTATAAAATAAAAGTAAAAGTGGTCGTTCGGGGAAGCGAGCTGATGAAAGCGTCTACATAAATCGATGCTGTTACGGGAAAAATATTAAAACGATATGTTTTTACCAGAGTTATGGAAATATGCCTTAGGCAAATATCACACGAGATCATAATTGACCTCACACGGAAAGTAAACAACAAGACAATCCGTGCCTAAAGCAAACGCACTTGCGGCAAAGCAATGCGACCGTATGCAAGACCTTCGTTGAGGGACCCAAGTCGCATACGGAACAAACTGGCATAATAAAACTGGCATAACGACAAACTGGCATAATGGACAAACTGGCATAATGCAACTGACATAACGACAAACTGGCATAACGACAAGTTGACATAATCGCGTCAGAACCACTCTTGCGCTTCAACCTATCTACCTCCTCACGGTACTATCTGAGCCTCTAAGTCAGAATTGGAGCTCGTTAAGTACCAAGAAAATTCACAAGTTAACAATCATTAGAGAACAATCAACAACAAATTTAATATAATCAGAACAATAAAATCCAGGCCACTAACATAAGTCCGGTGATGGCGATTCCTGGAAGGATCGAAACTGGTGAAGTCCGTAATTGATTGGTGACGAGGAAGTGGCGATCAATTTCATAGCGCTCCAGTTCTTCTAGTTCGCTCAGTAATTGTTCCTGAGTAGGTGTGAGCTGTTCTGCAATAAAAAAAAAAGATTTATGCTCAAGTTAAATAAGTTACCATTGTTCTGCAGCTGTTGATCGATTTGTTTTAATGCTTGCTTAATGACCTCCTCTTCTCTGAACGAATGCATTTCAGCGGCAATGACATCCATATCATTTGAGCGCAACACTAGCATGGTAGTTTGGAATCTGGAAGTTGAAGAAAATAAAATATTTTTTTTGAATTGCTGCTTTGAATTTGCATTTGAACTCTGCTGAATTGTGAGCTCTTGGTCTAGCAGGCGCAGGCCATTAGCGCGGCTGCCGGTCTCTCAACCGTGCCGCTCCTGCTCTTGACAACGTAGCATTGCACCCTTGCTCAAGCCAAACCTAAAGATCGGTACAGTTTTAGTCTTGAGAACGCGGGCGTTCTTTGGGTTGACAGAAGTGTCGGCCACGTTGTTCTTGTTGTTTGGCGCTTTGGTCTTCGGAGGCTTAAAAGTTAACAAAAATGGGTCTTCTATCTACGTACAACGGGGAGCACCTGGCTATGCGGAGTAGTGGGAAGCTCAAGTTCATTCAACAACTTTGAAGTGCGCACGGCCGCCGCCTTTTCGTTGGTTTTTGAGGAGATGCGATTGTTAATTTCCTGGAGATGAGCCTCCACGTTGTTGGAAGTTCTGAAATCATCATTATAAGCAATTTGGAAACATACAATTTGCACTGGTATGAATATGATGGATCAGAAAATACTTACGTTAAATCTTTGTTGTAATTGAGGGACATGACGGTGTGAACAAAAGGCTCTTCAACAAACTTCTTCAATTTTTCAATCTTCTTGGTCTTTCGGCTTTGTTGATCTGTCATCTGGCCTGCGAGCACTACAGGGCGAAAGTGTCCACTGCCCGCTCCGTTGTGAGGTAAAGCTCTTTCTTCCAAAGCTCCTTATTTTGTCTTTCCGCATTCTTTCAGCATTCAGTTGAGAACAACGGGAGCAGCTTTCTCCATTGGATTATCAATTGCACGAACGGACCTAAATAGAAACTAGGCAATCTAAGGAATGCAATGCGATGTGTAACGATATGCGCTTGAAATAGCCTCAGATATGACCACTTTTCACGGAAGCTGAAATCTGTGGAAAATTTAAATGTGGAAAAAGATACCCGAGACACAGGGTACTCAAAACTAAAAAAAAACTAACAGTTTTAATTGAAATTCGAAAAAATCAAAAGCGAACCAAGCACGCCGACCCCGGAAACAAGACAGCTCTGCTCCAGAATCCGGCTGTTACTGAAAAGTCGGGATGACGACAACGGTCTTTTAGAAAATTAAAAATGATTTTTGTTTCTTCTCACTCGTTCAAGCAAATTTGTAAAAATTACGTTTAATTAAAGGTGGTTCTCAACGTCGATCGACAGTGATTCTGATGAAATTACCTAAAATTAGAGAATTTAGACAAAAACAGAACATTCTACACGAGCACGCTCTTCTGTAAAACAAAACAACGACATTACAACCTTTTAGAGGAAAAATCGATAATACGATGCCAGAGGTGTGAAAGATCTGCGCGATCTGTTGGCACAACCGACCGAAAACTGTGATGTTCAAAATGCTCGTCAAAACAAACGTACAGCGGTGCCCCCTCGTGTCTGGCAGCAGTCCAACTCTACTCGGCTGTTTTCCACTTTGCGCAACGCACAGTCGAGTGTTCCATCGCTCTGAGGTGACGCGGTCGGCGGCGGTGGACGTCTGTCAGCGGGGCTGCGTTGCAATGACCGCGCAATCATCGGGCGTCTGCGCCGAATGCTAATTTGCGGTTTTATGGCCTTTTGTGTTTTTCGACTGGATTGCGCTCTAGAATGATAAATGAACGTTTCAATTCCCACTTTTCTGTCGGTTGTGTCAACAGATCGCGCACCTGTGGCATCGTATTATCGATTTTTCCTCTATAAGGTTGTAATGTTGTCGTTTTTGTTTGGCAGCAGCGCGTCTGCATGTAAAATGTTTCTTTTTTGTCTAATGTGACTAATTTTAGGTAATTTCATCAAAATCACCGTCGATCTACCCTGAGAACCACCTTTAATTGAACGTAAGTTTTTCGATTGCTGCGGATGCGGATGCTGCGAGGTATGATACCAGTGTGTGTACCCTCTCTTGTGCAACCTCGAAACTCTCACCATCTGAACTTCCCCGAGTTATTGGGCTTCCGATACAACGGAAACAACTTTGATGAACTACAAATAAATCTGCATAACTGTAGGAGCTCGGTTTGTGCCTAATTTTAATTTTTAATAAACAATGCTTCTTTAGATTAACTCGACCTACATATGCCCTACACATTTTCCACGCCAATTTTCGACTCGCTGACTCCAAATCGTCTCGACTCGCCGACTCGTCCTGAAAGTCCTACTGTACGAGAGGAACAGTTGAGCTCAACGGCCTACGCATCGCTAATTTTTGCGGAACCGCCAATGGACTCTACCGCCTCTGTATGGCAAAAGACCAACCGATCGAAAAGTTTGTTCTTCGCACATGGAATGCAGCTCGCCGAATTCAAACCAAGCAACATTATGGACAGAGCGGTGTTCGTCGAAATGTGCGCGGACGAGTTGTCCAAAGAAGAAATTGAAAAACTCGAGAAGCTTTTCTTTTCCCGAGGAATTTGCATTTCGTCCCCACCAGAATCGACGCTTGGCATTGAAGACTGCATCCAAGTCAGCTCTGGCGGAAGAACGACGTTGACGGAAACTTGGAAAGGAAAACTTGCCGCAACGTTCCCGGACAAATTTCTGTCAAAGCAGACTGTGAAGCTTGACGTCGCCGGCCATGCAGCTAAGCTACTGCCTAAAGAGGTTCTTGAAGAAACTCTGGAAGAACGGCGTCTTCCATGCGGCTGGATTCTCGCTGGAACGAGGATCGCAAATCTCGGACTTTGTCTTGCTTCCATATGAGCGTTCCACTCAGCCACGACGCGCTGATGACAGTGCAAATGGACAGATGGGTCGACAGCGACGCGCTTTTCGGTCTGTTGTTGCTTCGGGTTAGTAATGTGCCAAGAATTATTCAAAATCAACGAGTTTTTCGAGTTTAGATGAACGAACACAACGCAGCAGAGACAGGCCACTGAAAACGCAGAACGAACTCGGCGAGTGGTCACTGAGGAAGAAATTCGCCAGTGCACTACAAAACCGATCCCGGGAATTAGAGATCTGATGAATCGATGCGGGATGATGGTTTTGGTGAGTTGAATTATCATTTTCCGTTTTTGTGACGTCGCTATTTAGAAGGACGGCGAGAATGAAGGCGAGAAGGTAGTTGCCACGCTCAAAGAAGAAAGGAAAAGGAAACGAGAACAAAAAAGAGTACGTTTAGGCCCGCCGTTCACATTTCAAATTATTTACTTCATTTTAGTTGGATAAGCGCCAAAGAAGAAGAATAACGGATAATGAGCGAAGCGACACACCATTGATAAAAAGACGAGGTATAAATTTCTTTGCCCACTTTTCTAAAAAATTATTTTAGTCAAAAGTCCTAGAAAGCAAAACCACGAGGCTGAAGTGGCTGCACATGTAGTGCGCCAAATGGCAGATCAGCAAGGACAAAAGAACAAGAAGATCGAGAAATCGAAAAATCTGTTCTTCTCACATAGAATGCAGCACGCCGAATTCAAACCAAGCAACATTATCGACAGAGCGGTGTTCGTCGAAATGTGCGCGGACGAGTTGTCCAAAGAAGAAATTGAAAAACTCGAGAAGCTTTTCTTTTCCCGAGGAATTTGCATTTCGTCCCCACCAGAATCGACGCTTGGCATTGAAGACTGCATCCAAGTCAGCTCTGGCGGAAGAACGACGTTGACGGAAACTTGGAAAGGAAAACTTGCCGCAACGTTCCCGGACAAATTTCTGTCAAAGCAGACTGTGAAGCTTGACGTCGCCAGCTAAGCTACTGCCTAAAGAGGTTCTTGAAGAAACTCTGGAAGAACGGCAAGCCATGACCCAAAAAATTTATGGCTTTTATCTCTGGTACCGTCCACAAATGCAGGAGTACGTTAACGACAAAGAACCCGTGAAGTTCGATTTCAACTCAATCGACACAAGGCGGGCAATTAATCAGAAAAACTTCGTCAAAAAAGAAATTTCGGAAAGCATCGGGTCAGGTGTCTATGCCTGCAACAACATCGAACCCGGTCTGAAGCTTTTCGATTACCGTGGCAGAAACGTGAACCGCGACGACTTCAATAAGCTCAACTGACGATCTAAGCTTGATTCCTGACATGAAGAAACCTTGCTTAGCATCGTTCGTGAATCACTCTCGTTCACCAAACGCGTTACGACGGCAACAAGCTTTGCATTGTCTCCATCAAAAAATTGCCAAAGACAAAGCAATTGTTACTGATTACGAATGGGAGAAATCCGGCGGCTACTGTCCTCGTTGAGCTGGCTGATTTCCGACGAACGAACGCAAAATACTACTGCTGACTACTCGAAGATGCATACTCTCCAGTTTCTAAAGTCCATGGCTGACCACCTCCAAGTTTAACACGTTAATTTAGCCTTGTTATTATGTCACTGCTTAGAATTATAACTAAAATTGTGGTTGTTTTCAGTGCAATTTGGTTTGGTTTGTTGAAATGGAGTCTTTTGTACAATATTTTTTCTGACCGTTATGTCTTTTCACCGGACATCGTCGAAGTCGGGGGTAATATGTTTTTGGCTTCTTTCTGTCTGTCTGTTTGTACTTCTTCTGTCACCTTTTAGCCCGCTATGCTTCTTATAAAACTCTTTGATTTGTCTGAAACCTTCTTCGTCAAAAACTCTTGCAATAATTTGTTTTTTCCGAACTTCAAAGAATGTTTGCGATTCGAAAGCTTCGTGCGCCTCTTCAAAGACGTTGAAAGAGAGTTCCTTAACGCCAAGAGTTTCAAACCACGGCTTCTTAACAAAAGCGATTAAATGTTCCTCCAACTCGGTAGGTTTGAAATTAACGCCTTAAAAAACTGACCAATTGAGAAGTCGCAACGTTAACCTGTGTATACCAGGCCACGCTTGAGAATCGATTTCCCATCAATTCCATCGAATGCAGCAAATTGTCAGAAACTGTTCGATACGCGACTTTTTCGTAAAGATTTGGCGCTACGATTTTGAGCCGCTCAAGATCAGGGTTGTCATCAATTTCCGAATACCTTATTTTTTGGTGTTCACCTTCCGACCAGCTTATCAGCTCGCCTAATTCTTCTTCGGTGCAGCTTCTTGTGAAGAAGTAATGGCGGTCGTCCGAAAACCTACTGCAGCTCAGAACCCATAAGTCATTGTTCATTTTGCTACAGCACAGACTTCTGATCGGTAAAGTTGCGCCAAATATTTACGAATATTTGGTAATCCAGTGGAAAGTTCCCAGCGCTCGACCTTCTAGGAAATCGATTTATGCGAATAGACTGGAACGGTTCCTCACCGACTCACAAGGAGGAGATTGATTTTTTAAAGCGCCAAATGCGGTCAAAACACCTCAGATCGTTGGCGCTCACTTCCGTGTCCATCGAACTGGACAGAAGAATTGGACAATCTTTTCATTGCATTTGTCAAGAAACCGACATTTGAGAGGCTCGCCTGTATGAAAACGTCCTTGATTTCTCCCCAGGTCTTCTTGGAGGCTGACAGAGCGTGGCGCGCCAGGAGCTCTTTTGAAGTCGGTCGTCAGGTTCTCCGCGGAAAGCTCACTCTGAGGGAGTATCAGTTTTTGCTTCGCACATTGAAGATACAAATTGGAACTTGGTCGCCGCATCCAACGGTTGAATCAGCGAGTCGACGCGTCACACGCTTCAAACGCCTCCTCCGGTAACGCCTAAAACTTGCTCAAGGCGCAGAGGAAGTGAGGTCTGTCATAAAACTTAAGTCAAATGCAAACATCTTCCCTGAAATTCTTCAAATCGCAGCAACGTCACACATCCGCGATCGCATTGCTTAAACCGCATTTAAACGCGTGCGTCACGCGGTTGCATCACTCACAAGATGGAGCTCGTACCTTTCGTGTTCTGCGATTCCGTCGTTGCGGCTTTGGGAGCTCCTTCTCTCAACGAAGAACCGGTCTCCAGCCGTGTGTGGAAGAAAGCGATCACAGAACACGCGCAAAATCGGATTTCCGCCAACATCTTTATTGGATACGAAGAAGGAATTTGGTCCTATGGAATCTGGAGGAACGGAATTTACTTTTCGGAAGAATTCCATGACTTGACCTTCGAGGATCTTCAGAAAATGAGCGGAAAATATATTCGAATCGAGCACATTAATATTGAACAGGCTTCGGAGTCGAACCAATCGTCATTCGAGGAGATTCTGAAGCTCGTCAAGTTCACAGCTCCTTTTGTGTCCATGTGTGATTTACGAATTCTAGATGTTGACCTTTTTCAAGAAGATCAACTGCACCAGCTGCTTTCCTTCTACCGAAACTCGTCGATTTCTGTTTTGCGCACTGCAGGAAAACTCGATCCAATTTGCGCTTTTTTGACGGAAATTTTGAAATCGGACATGTTGAAAAATGTGGAGTTGTACAACGCCGACGTTCCCAGCGCCTTTATCGAAGAAATCGCGTTGACGAACTCATTTGAAGTTCTGTTTTTTAGATCGCAGAATTTCAAATTCCCCCGGACTTTCTTCGAAAAGCTGTTCGCGAGGCCATTCGATGGATCATTTGAAACTTGCAGTTTTCAGTCCTTCTTTGATTTCAAGGTTGGCGATTTGAAGAATTTCAGAGAAGATCTGCAAATCAGCGCGTCAGATTGGTCGATTGAATGGATTCGAGTGGACGGCGTCGTTGTCACTCTAGAAAACAGGGATTTGAACAATAGTCTCTATGTTACGTTTGCATTGGCTTGAAAGCGCTGAACGTCTTTAAATAAAATCTTCTCGTTTGTATTCGCCCGTCTTATCAGTACTCATTTATGCAATACCTACTGAACAGGCTACTGATTGATTGAAACGATTTTTTAAACACAAAGTTTTAGGAGTGCATTCCTGTTCGATTCGAGACGGCAGTGGCATATTGGGTTACAGTTAAGTTAAGCCGTCCGAGCGTCTATTCAACCGTCTGAACTGATTCTGAACCGTCCGAATGAAAACCCAACCGTCCGAGCAAGATTTTGATGATGAAAGTTTTTTTCACTCATTTATTGTATTAAAAAAACACTCTAATCAGAGTGAAGTAAATTTACGAAGCCTAGAGAATTTTAGAGTCTGGTGAATTATACGAAGCCGGATTTCAGACACCGACCGATTATACTCAACCACTCACAGAGGCTCGATTATATGAAAACGTCGTTGATTTCTCCCCAGGTCTTCTTGGAGGCTGACAGAGCGTGGCGCGCCAGGAGCTCTTTTGAAGTCGGTCGTCAGGTTCTCCGCGGAAAGCTCACTCTGAGGGAGTATCAGTTTTTGCTTCGCACATTGAAGATACAAATTGGAACTTGGTCGCCGCATCCAACGGTTGAATCAGCGAGTCGACGCGTCACACGCGTCAAACGCCTCCTACGCGTCCTTGAGTGGGACAAGGGTGTCATTGTTGTGATCGAGTATTTGAACGGATTCGAATGTGAACAACGAAAGCCCCATTAACACGAAATTCCTTGTTGATGCGCTTTATTCATTGATATTGACGTGATTTGTTTTCCTCTGTTTTTTGTATAAACGCGGATGCGCTCAGAAATTGGGTTCGATTTTACTTTAAAATAGCAAAATGACATATAACTTGCATTTAAACGTCTCAAATTGTAACGTTTGGAGGTATGGGGAATCGAACCCCAGCCCTCTCGCATGCTAAGCGAGCGCTCTACCCCTGAGCTATACCCCCATTGGCTGCGCTCAGCTCTGATGCAGTGTCATTGGGAAGGTGAGTCGGTCTCTGTCTGTTTAAACGGGATTTCAGACACCGACCGGTTATACTCATCGACTCGAATGCAAAACAAGCGCGTCTGTGGTGTAATGGTCAGCATGGTTGCCTTCCAAGCAATCGACAGGGGTTCGATTCCCCTCAGATTTTTTGTTTTTGCATCACAAACAAAGTTTTTTTTCGGTGACGTTTCGGTGTAAAGTTTTAGGTGACCGTTCACTCCAGTTTCCGCTCAATTCAAAAATTGTTCGTAGCAGATCACAGCCCAATGCACACAGTGTCTTTTGCTTTTGTCCGTGAAGCGAGTTGGTGTTGTACAGCGTTCAGTATCTCCGAATAAGTCTAAGTTTCTGATTTTCCATCCTCACGCACACTGTTTACGCTAGCGCTCATGTGCGCTGAGGAAATTCCAATTCCAAAATTCCAAAAATTTTAATGTAAAACTTTTGGAAATGTGGAAGGTTGATTATGGTGCGTGTTATGGTACTCGTTAGAGACATTGGACATTGAAAATTTATTATCTTTAACTTAAAAACAAACAACAAGCTTTCATCTTCATTGTTTCAATAGATTAGCGAACAAATTTTTAAAACTCACAAGAAGAACTGGATTAGGATCCATCATCAGTACAGATACTTTCATGTTAGCCCCATTGAGGGAGGGATGACGTTTGGTCCATCGCATACAGTTTCCTAGATTGTAGCCCCATTTTGAGTTCTTGAGCAGCTCCAATGTTTCTTCGGAAATGGCGCCACTAATCTCTTGATTGTTGACCTTAAATTGCTCTACAGAATGCCAATTTTCGAGCGTTTCTTTGAGAACTTGGAACGATAACGTGTATCCGCCTGAAACCGCTCTACCAGAACGAGGGCATGCTCCGTTCAACTTGAGACTCTCAAAAAGTGGCCTTTTCAAAAACTTCACAAGGAGATCGTCCAGTTCACCTTGTTTAAAGCCGACAGCGGCAATGGTCAGCTTTCTCAGGTACTTTGACTCGAGTTGACGCTTCAGTAAGTCGCACACTTCTGGTTTGATGTAGTTTTTAGGCGGCTTCATGTCCTCCTTGTTCTTTTCCAATGACCAGGAGAAGCTCGAAAATCGGTTGCCAATTCTAGCGATGATGTCGTTGGGCAAGTCAGGGACGTTGTAGAAGCCGACCGATCCGTACAGATTGGAAGCTACCGCTCGCAGCAGATCTAAGTTCGTGTTTTCGTCAATGACCGCTTTGCAAATAAAGTGTTTGCGTGCGTCTTCTAAAGTCAAGCGAACATAATGTCCCCATCGAACTTTCATGCGAAATTTTGATCCAGAAAACGTTACCCGCAATTCCGACTTCATCGTTTCGATGATTTTTTGAGCAAATTCGCCCCAACGACCTTCGAGTTTCAGGAGACTTTCAAGAGGTTGATCTTCCGCAGCTACAGCGACAACGTCGTTGACAATCTCATTGGGGAGCGAGAGAAAGTCCTCACGCGTCGCTTCTTCCTCGAAGTGATCGAGTCGTTCCATGTTCAGTTGGATTCAGAACCCGAAACCGCGCCTTTTATACACCAAGGTGCGACAACGCATCGATTTGGAGCAAGGTGAGAAGACCGGCGCCCGGTCACTTCACACAAAACCACCTCACACAATCGACGTCTGACACAACTGGCAGCAGCCAAATGCGTAGGGCGTAAAAGCCGTCCATAATTGGCCCAACGGATGGTATGGTACGAAGCAAGCTTATGTTAGCGCGAGGGCAAGGACAATTCAAGGACAACTTTCAGTCATGTAGAGCATTTGGCAGTTGGGGGTTGTTAAGTAACCGGACCCCGACAAGTCCCCATAATCCTGGAACAAGCATCTTTTAATTTTAGTTTTCTGTTGTAACGAACGCTTCTCGATAAATACTGAACATAAAAAAGATGATCTTTACTAGTGACGTGGGTGGTCTTTCAGTACCACTATCGTTCTTGTTCGGCTGACGTTCTATACGTTGCCGTTAGCAGAAAACAAAAACCGAATTGTTCTGGAGGTATGGGGAATCGAACCCCAGCCCTCTCGCATGCTAAGCGAGCGCTCTACCCCTGAGCTATACCCCCATTGACTGCGCTCTGTTGCATAAAGTGTTATTGCGAAAACAATCAAACAAAATTGGGGATTCAATCCTTGACTAGAAAGACCGGTTGAGACGTCAACCTACCGACAACCCCATTTGGACAAAGAAACTCAGATCAAACAAGATAAACCAATGAAAATTACAGTAATTTGACGTTTGTTCACCACCACACTTAAACGTGGCCGAAAATGAGCTCCAAAACAAGTTACTGAATTAGTCAGTTGCCTTGCCTTGTGTCTGGTCTGCTATGTCAAATGACCATTTGTAGCTCATATCATGCACAATTTATTACCAAATTACAATTTCCAACTACCCCAAAAACTTACTTAAAGTTGCAAAACTCCAGGGCTGAACATGCAGGGAGTGCTTGTCGAGTCCATTTTCACGTTCTTCCAGGCTGTGGAATCTTGAATGGGATGATCAACCTTCAAATCAATTTTCTTCTCTTGCACAGGAATTCCA
>MQUG01003411.1:0-13162 GCA_007213375.1 Steinernema feltiae
ACAATTCAAGGACAACTTTCAGTCATGTAGAGCATTTGGCAGTTGGGGTTGTTAAGTAACCGGACCCGACAAGTCCCCATAATCCTGGAACAAGCATCTTTTAATTTTAGTTTTCTGTTGTAACGAACGCTTCTCGATAAATACTGAACATAAAAAAGATGAATCTTTACTAGTGACGTGGGTGGGTCTTTCAGTACCACTATCGTTCTTGTTCGGCTGACGTTTCTATACGTTGCCGTTAGCAGAAAACAAAAACCGAATTGTTCTGGAGGTATGGGGAATCGAACGCCAGCCCTCTCGCATGCTAAGCGAGCCGCTCTACCCCTGAGCTATACCCCCATTGACTGCGCTCTGTTGCATAAAGTGTTATTGCGAAAACAATCAAACAAAATTGGGGATTCAATCCTTGACTAGAAAGACCGGTTGAGACGTCAACCTACCGGACAACGCCATTTGGACAAAGAAACTCAGATCAAACAAGATAAACCAATGAAAATTACAGTAATTTGACGTTTGTTCACCACCACACTTAAACGTGGCCGAAAATGAGCTGCCAAAACAAGTTACTGAATTAGTCAGTTGCCTTGCCTTGTGTCTGGTCTGCTATGTCAAATGACCATTTGTAGCTCATATCATGCACAATTTATTACCAAATTACAATTTCCAACTACCCCAAAAACTTACTTAAAGTTGCAAAACTCCAGGGCTGAACATGCAGGGAGTGCTTGTCGAGTCCATTTTCACGTTCTTCCAGGCTGTGGAATCTTGAATGGGATGATCAACCTTCAAATCAATTTTCTTCTCTTGCACAGGAATTCCAAAGCAGGTCTTCAGCCGTTTTCATATATTCTTTGTTTACAGATCCGCGGATTTTTTGGTTTGCTAACTGCGAAGGCTTCCTTTGCTTTCCACTTCTTGTCAGCTTTGATGAAGACACCGTACACAAATCCGTCGCAATCGACAGCTTGAAATGTCGGTTTCTTTACAAAATCCACTAAAAGATCGTTGAATTCAGCATTGAAATCAATGTCATCTGATGTGCAATGAAGGACCAAATTTCTGAGGTATTTCGACCGCAGTTGGCGTTTCAGAAACGCCATTTCTTCGTTGTGTGGAGGTCCCTCAAATATTTCAAGTTTACGTCCGAAAATTGATTTCCCAGCAAACCGAACGTATCACTAGCAATGTGTTGAGAGTAGTAAACTGAAAGATAATTGAAAAGATTAGGCGCAATTTGCCTAAATTGGTCAGCTTTAAGACTACCGTTATCAACCTGATAGTGACGTATGGGGTAATTTGTGGCTTCTTCAAAGCTCAGCTCTTTCTCTTCGACTCCGTTAGCGCCGCTCGTGCTTAAAACAAACTTGTTCGATGAAAACGAGACTGAAGAATGTTGAAAGTGCTTTGCAAAATCACCCCAGGGACCAGTGAGTTTCGCTAGTTCAACATGGCCCATACGCTCATTGTAAGAGAGGCCAGCGAAAGCGACGACGTCGTGAATGACCTCGTTTGGCAGAGAGGTAAAGTGGTCGCCGATATTTGTCTTCACGTAGTTCAAATAGTCCGGCAGAGAGCTCATCAACTCAAGATTCTCCCGCAGCAGTTTCGAAGGTCATAGTCGCAATGTCGTTGCAGACGATCACTGGTTTCCTTGATGCATTCAGCGAGCAGCTTGCCGTGATTCATTTTCAATGGTCTCTTACATTCATCTGGGATTCCATTTTGCTTCCTTATATGCACTGAAAGCAATGTCATCATCCAACGCAACCGTTGCTAAAATTCGCACGTTCAAACATGCGGATGCATTGTCTCACCTGCACCGAAGGCAGACAGCGTACGCATGCCACTTTGCGACCACTCGATTAAAAGGACATTAAAGGGACATGACAGATCCAGCTCCAAAGTGTACGAGAAAAGTTGCTCCAAACACCACTCTGATCACGCTAACCGGATTCTCAAACGGATCAAAAACACTTCACGTAAAGCATGTGAAATGGGCCAAAAATCGATATCAACCCGCCCACGGCACGGCATAAGAGGAATGGACATACATATAAGGGCCAACGCAAGTCACGAACGAATAGTTGAACCTTTAATCATCTGTTGTCCAGTTCAGGCCAGAAGGAACAAGAACGTTGACACGTTGAAAAAAGTGAGGTTGTACCACGATGACGTTTCCAGCGCTTTTATCGAAGAAATTGAAGAAATCGCGCTGACGAAATCATTTAAAGCTCTGTCTTTTGAACCGCAGAATTTCAAATTCCCCCGGACTTTCTTCGAAAAGCTGTTCGCGAGGCCATTCGATGGATCATTTGAAACTTGCAGTTTTCAGTCCTTCTTTGATTTCAAGGTTGGCGATTTGAAGAATTTCAGAGAAGATCTGCAAATCAGAGCGTCAGATTGGTCGATTGAATGGATTCGAGTGGACGGCGTCGTTGTCACTCTAGAAAACAGGGATTTGAACAATAGTCTCTATGTTACGTTTGCATTGGCTTGAAAGCGCTGAACGTCTTTAAATAAAATCTTCTCGTTTGTATTCGCCCGTCTTATCAGTACTCATTTATGCAATACCTACTGAACAGGCTACTGATTGATTGAAACGATTTTTTAAACACAAAGTTTTAGGAGTGCATTCCTGTTCGATTCGAGACGGCAGTGGCATATTGGGTTACAGTTAAGTTAAGCCGTCCGAGCGTCTATTCAACCGTCCGAACTGATTCTGAACCGTCCGAATGAAAACCCAACCGTCCGAGCAAGATTTTGATGATGAAAGTTTTTTTTCACTCATTTATTGTATTAAAAAAACACTCTAATCAGAGTGAAGTAAATTTACGAAGCCTAGAGAATTTTAGAGTCTGGTGAATTATACGAAGCCGGATTTCAGACACCGACCGATTATACTCAACCACTCACAGAGGCTCGATTATATGAAAACGTCGTTGATTTCTCCCCAGGTCTTCTTGGAGGCTGACAGAGCGTGGCGCGCCAGGAGCTCTTTTGAAGTCGGTCGTCAGGTTCTCCGCGGAAAGCTCACTCTGAGGGAGTATCAGTTTTTGCTTCGCACATTGAAGATACAAATTGGAACTTGGTCGCCGCATCCAACGGTTGAATCAGCGAGTCGACGCGTCACACGCTTCAAACGCCTCCTACGCGTCCTTGAGTGGGACAAGGGTGTCATTGTTGTGATCGAGTATTTGAACGGATTCGAGTATTGGACATGAAACACACAAGGAACAAAACAAATCGAAATAAGAACAAAAAAATGTGCTGGAGGTATGGGGAATCGAACCCCAGCCCTCTCGCATGCTAAGCGAGCGCTCTACCCCTGAGCTATACCCATTATCTGCGTTCGGCTCTAATGCAGTGTCACTGGGAAGCTTAGTCGATTTAAATATGTCTAGACTGCATTTCAGACACCGATCGGTTATACGCATCCGATCGAGTTCATAACAGGCGCGTCTGTGGTCAGCATGGTTGCCTTCCAAGCAATCGACAGGGGTTCGATTTCCAATTTCCAGTTTTAAACCAAAACTTGAATTTGCTTCGCACAGTGCTACAATCACCAACATCGACAATCAGAAGGGAGCAGCCGCCGCCGAAGAAGAGAAGCCGCCTAAATCGGGACCTCTACAAGATGGCAATCGCTGCAAACTCACCACCGGAAGTCCAATCGCCGAATGGATACGCAAACATCGTGAACCACATCCAGGAAGCAGCCAAGTTCGCCGAAGAAACAGTTGAAAAGAAGAGCAGACTCTCGCCAAACAGCATCGATCTTCTCCGCCAACGTCACGAGATGCGCCGAAACCGAAACACGCTGGCAGACCGAATCGCCTTCACGGAGCTTAACAAACTCGTGAGACGTGAAGTGCAGAAGGACGTCACAAACCATCATCGCCAGCTGGTGGAAGCAGCCATCGAGAAGTCAAGAGGCTTGCGGAAGATACGCGGCGAAGTCGCAGCAGGCAGAAGAAGAATTGTGCAGCTGCGAGATGATCAAGGACTCTGCTCAACGACGACCGAAACTCCGAAGAACAATTACAAAGAATGGTGGACGAGCTGAACGAAGAATCGCTGCGATGCGGCCTGAAGATAAACAGCAGCAAGACGAAGATCCTGGCAGCCGAAGAAGTCTTAATTCTGCTAAACGGAGAAGAATTAGAACAAGTCGAATCTTTCATCTACCTCGGTCAAGACGTCAGAATGAAGCGAGACCACGCGAAAGAGATAGGCCGACGAATTCGCAGCGGATGGAACGCTTTCCGGCAGTACAAAGACTTCATGACATCCGCAACGGTCCAGATGAAATGGAAGAGGAAGCTTTTCAACCAGTGCGTCCTTCCAGCCATGCTATACGGGTCCGAAACGTGGGCGCTGACGAAGTCCGCAAGAACAAAACTGGCCGCAGCTCAACGACGAATGGAGCGCCGGATGGTCGGCGTGAGACTCCTCGATCGCAAGACCAATGAATGGCTGCGAGGAACAACGAAACTGAAAGACGTCACCGAATTAGCGAAAAGAAGAAAATGGACGTACGCGTGGAATTTGGCAAATAGCGGAAACGAAAAATGGCAAAAGAAGATATTGGAATGGCGTCCACCTACAACGAGACCAATCGGGCGACCACGAACACGCTGGAGAGACGAACTTGTGAAGAATACCGGCAGTCAACGATGGCAACAACGAGCGAGAAACACAAGTAAGATCGAATGGATAAGATTGGGTGTGGCATAATGTAATATTATTGATACCATAAATAAAAGTTGAAAGTTGAAAGTTGAAAAGTAAATTGAAAAGTGAAAACTCAATTTTACTTCGAGGTGTGAAACGATCAACCTAGGGGAATTGAACCCCAACCCTCCCGCATGCTAAGCGTGGCATCGCTCTTCTTCAAAGCATCGCTTATCATCTTGGCATCGCTTCTCACTCTATTTAAGCTGACCACAACATTGTCAGTATTCACCTCCCAACATGAACACTGTACCGTTCCTCTTCGCCAAGCAGGTGCTCTCCTATTGCTGCTCAGACGACGCGCAGAAGCTTCAGCACATCAACTCTAGCTTCTACAGTACCCTTGCTACGGAGTTCCTCGCCAACCGCTACGATATTAGAGTGAATGCGTTGTCAGTTGCATACTACACCGATGAAGCGGTCGGCGATCAGGTGCCCGACGATTCTTTGCAACTTTGCAATCCAGCGCAAAAACCAAGTTATCTCGATATCTTTGAAGTCACCGCGCATTCGTTCGCGTTTTATCCGGTGCGAGTGCAGAAACAGTTTGCATCGTGGGCGGATCTCTACGAAAGAGGGCGCTTCGCACGCCGTCGGCGTCTTACGGTAAGACATCCCCAATTTATGACTCGTGTCGGCGAGCACAGAGTGCCACGCTATCCGATAGCGGATTTCACTCGCTTTTTCACTGATTTAGTCATCGTCGATTGCGCCGACCATCTCGGATCGTTTATTGACGAGGTCGTCACGTCGAACAGCCTGAAAACCCTCAGAATCACGCCTACGATGATCCAGGAAACTTGCTGTTTTGCCCGGAAGCGTGCGATTCTGGTGGATCTCTTCTGGCAACCGCAGTTCTCGGAGCTGAAGATCTTAAGCTGCTGTCAGTGCGATGACTCCAATCAGCATTTTAGAGAGCTCAAAGAGGATCGGAGTGAACATGACAGCGTAAGCAAGAAGACGTTTTTGCTCAAGACCAAAAATTCGAAAAATTTGATCTATTCGTGGTCAACCTGAATGTATGATTTTGGGTTGTTGGTTTGTGCTTGCAAGAAAAGTGAATAAATGAGTTTTACAGTATTGCGTTATTAACATTTGATTTTGGGGCAAAGGCAAACGGACGAATTGCGTCCGTGGATCAGCTAGTGAATGAGCTAGAGCGCGACCAGAGAGGTGTGAAATGGTTAAGCTGTAGGTTCTTGAATAGGATAGAGAATGGTTTTGGTTTGCTCCTTCGTTCATGGCGTCACTGCCATTACATGGATGAGTTTCACTAATCTGGTCAGCGTAATGAATATCGCTCCTTTGCACATCGCTTTTGTTATGTTGATTAGGCAGCAGATGGCTGCGCCACTAGCAGAATGCATGGATATGTTGCAAATTCGAGCATCTAGCTCAGTTCGGCGCTGTCGTCCATCGCTCGTTCCATGAGCGTTTTTGCCCTCGGCAGTCGGTATCCTATCTTTCAGATTTGTCCCAGTTTGTGCCATCTGGGCATGGCGACGTCTCTGAGCTTTGTGGTCACCGTTCTTGTTTCTTCTGGCCTGAACTGGACAACAGATGATTAAAGGTTCAACTGTTCGTTCGTGACTTTCGTTGCCACAAAGTGCCACGAGTACGCTGTCTGCCTTTGGTGCGGGTGCGACAGTGCATCCGCATGTTCGAACGTGCGAACTTTAGCAACGGTTGCATTGGATGATGACATTGCTTTTAGCGCATATAAGGACGCGTAAAATAGAACTCCAGCTGAACGTAATTGAAAATGAATCACGGCAAGCTGCTCGCCGAATGCATCAAGGAAAACAGCGATCGTCTGAACTATTTGAACTACGTGGAGACAAATATCGGCGACGACTTTACCTCTCTGCCAAACGAGGTCATCAACGACGTTATTGCTTTCGCTGGCCTCTCTTACAATGAGTGTATGGGCCATGCTGAACTAGCAAAACTCACTGGTCCCTGGGGTGATTATGCAAAGCACTTTCAATATTCTTCAGTCTCCTTTTCATCGAAAAAGTTTGTTTTAAGCACGAGCGGCGCAAACAGAGTCGAACGGAAAGAGCTGAGCTTTGAAGAAGCAAAGAATTACCCCATACGTTACTGTAGGGTCCATCACACTGTCCCTGAATGCGCCCAATTTAGACAAATTGCGCCTAATCTTTTCAATTTGCTTTCAGTTTCTTACGCTTACCAGATTGCTAGTGATACGTTCGGTTTGCTGGGAAATCAATTTTCGGACGTAAAACTTAGATATTTGCGAGCTCCGCCCCACAACGAAGAAACGGCGTTTCTGAAACGCCAACTGCGGTCGAAATACCTCAGAAATTTGGACATTCATTGCAGGACAGTTGACATTGATGTCGATGCTGAATTCAACGATCTTTTAGTGGATTTTGTAAAGAAACCAACATTTCAAACTCTCGATTGCGACGGATTTGTGTACGTGTCGCCGAAAGTCTTCATCGAAGCTGACAAGACGTGGAAAGCAAAGGACGCCTTTGTTGTTAGAAACCAAAAAATCCGCGGATCTGTGAACAAAGAAGATATGAAGGAGCTGAAGGCATACTTTGGAATTCCTGGGCAAAAGAAGAAAGTTGATTGGAAAGTTGCTCATCCCATTCAAGGTTCCGCAGCATGGAAGAACGTGAAAATGGACTGGACAGGCACTCCCTACAAGTTCATGATGGAGTTTTGCAATTTTAAGTGAGTTTTTGGGGTAGTTGGCAATTGTAATTTGGTAATAAATTGTGCATGAATGAGTTCAAATGGTCATTTGACAAAATATGCTAACTGACATATTCTCTGAGTTGTCCTGGAACGTGTTTTTCAACCCTACGAAGCCTGATAAACCAATAACTAGACTAAACCACTAAGGCAGCCAAAGACATAGTCTAGCAGTACAGTCAGCCTAGTGCTAAGCAAGCCTAGCGCGAGGGCAAGAACTAATTTTATACATGTTACGCCCCACGTATTTGGCTTCTGGCAGTCGTGTGAGTTGGCATTGTGTGAAGTGACCGGACCACCGAAAATAGAGGAAAACTGGATTTTCAAAAAATCTGAGACGTTTTTGGAGCAAAGTGTCGTGTACCTCCCTCTAATCGAGTGGTATTTCCCGTTCAGAACCTGTCTGCTTTCAGGCAGACGATACAGTGAGCAAGTTTGAATGTGCGAACTTTAGCAACGGTTGCATTGGATGATGACATTGCTTTTAGCGCATATAAGGAAGCGCAAAATGGAATCCCAGATGAACGTTAATGAAAATGAAACACGGCAAGCGGCTCGCTGAATGCATCAAGGAAACCAGCGATCGTCTGAAACGACATTGCGACTATGACGTTCGAAAACTGCTGCGGGAGAATCTTGAGTTGATGAGCTCTCTGCCGGACTATTTGAACTACGTGGAGACAAATATCGGCGACGACTTTACCTCTCTACCAAACGAGGTCATCAACGACGTTATTGCTTTCGCTGGCCTCTCGTACAATGAGCGTATGGGCCATGCTGAACTAGCGAAACTCACTGGTCCCTGGGGTGATTTTGCCAAGCACTTTCAACATCTGTCAGTCTCCTTTTCATCGAAAAAGTTTGTTTTAAGCACGAGCGGCGCAAACGGAGTCGAAGAGAAAGAGCTGAGCTTTGAAGAAGCCACAAATTACCCCATACGTCACTATCAGGTTGAGAACGATAGTCTCAATGTTGACCAATTTAGACAAATCGCGCCAAATCTTTTCAATTATCTTTCAGTTTACAACTCTCAACAAATTGATTGTGATACGTTCGGTCTGCTGGGAAATCAATTTTCGGACGTAAACTTGAAATATTTGAGGGAACCTCCCCACAACGAAGAAATGGCGTTCTTGAAACGCCAACTGCCGTCAAAATACCTCAGAAATTTGGTCATTCATTCCGTTGACATTGATTTTGATGCTGAATTCAACGATCTTTTAGTCGAGTTTGTAAAGAAACCGACATTTCAAACTCTCCACTGCGACAGATTTGTGTACGTGTCGCCGAAAGTCTTCATCGAAGCTGACAAGACGTGGAAAGCAAAGGACGCCTTTGTTGTTAGAAACCAAAAAATCCGCGGATCTGTGAACAAAGAAGATATGAAGGAGCTGAAGGCATACTTTGGAATTCCTGGGCCAAGCAAGAAAGTTGATTGGAAAGTTGCTCATCCCATTCAAGATTCCACAGCATGGAAGAACGTGAAAATGGACTCGATACGCACTCCCTGCATGTTCATGATGGAGTTTTGCAACTTTAAGTGAGTTTTTGGGGTAGTTGGCAATTGTAATTTGGTAATAAATTGTGCATGAATGAGTTTCAAGGGTCATTAGACATAGCAGACCAGACACAAGGCAACTGACTTATTCAGTAACTTGTCTTGGAGCTCATTTTCGGCCACGTTTAAGTGTGGTGGTGAACAAACGTCAAATTACTTTAATTTCCATTGGTTTATCTTGTTTGATCTGAGTTTCTTTGTCCAAATGGGGTTGTCGGTAGGTGGACGTCTCAACCGGTCTTTCTAGTCAAGGATTGAATCCCCAATTTTGTTTAATTGTTTTCGCAATAACACTTCATGCAACAGAGCGCAGTCAATGGGGGTATAGTGCAGGGGTAGAGCGCTCGCTTAGCATGCAAGAGGGCTGGAGTTCGATTCCCCATACCTCCAGAACAATTCTGTTTATGTTTTTGCTAACTGCAACGTATAGAACGCCAGCCAAACTAGAACGATAGTAGTACTGAAAGACAACCCATGTCACTAGTAAAGATCATATTTTTTATGTTCGGTATTCATAGAGAAGCGTTTGTTACCAACAGAATACCAAAATTAGAAGATTCTCATGCTTCACTCCAAACTGTCAAATGCCACTTATTGGGGCGTGTCGTGGTCTGATTACTTCACATAAACATAAAAAAGACATAAAAAAGCGTTCGTTACTAACAGAAGAC
The DNA here is from genome assembly GCA_007213375.1 of Steinernema feltiae. Lineage (NCBI taxonomy): Eukaryota > Metazoa > Nematoda > Chromadorea > Rhabditida > Steinernematidae > Steinernema > Steinernema feltiae. The sequence goes on from MQUG01003411.1 coordinate 9,685, forward strand.
TAACATTAGAATATGCTCGTGTTCAATGCATTTCCAGGGTTATGGGGGTTTGTCGGTTTTGTTGGCAATTGTAATGGTAATGGCAATTGGCAATGGTAATAAATTGCTTCGTACTTGAAGATGTGAGAGATCTGACGCAATAGCTGACTGACCAACACATGTAGACGCATGGAATTTTCAAATTTTACGTGCAGGAACGGCCATTTACAGTGATGCTGAAGAGTCAGTTGTTAGTCGAGTCGACTCGCCTCGGGTTTTTTGGCGATTAAAAAGCGCTACCGTAATTATAACAAACTCAGTTACAAGCAAGAACCCCTCGTTTACTTCCAAGATCGACAAAAGGAGACAACCAACTTTTTGGAAATGTGTTGAGGTTGATTATGGTGCGTGTTATGTTACTGTGTGTGTGTGTGTTACTCAGGGTGACGTGGGAAATTTATTATCATTAACTTAAAAACAACAGGTAAGCTTCATTTTCATTGTTTCAGTTTTCCAGCGAAAACAAGTTTGCCAAAGTCAAAGTAAGATGTGTATAAGGATCCAACAGCTTCATTACAGATGCTTTCAATTTAGCGCCATTGAGGGAGGGATGACGTTTGGTCCATTTCATACAGTTTTTTCGATTGTAGCCCCATTTTGATTTCTTGAGCAGCTCCAATGTTTCTTGGTAAATGGAACCACTAATCTCTTGACTCTCAACCTTAAATTGCTCTACAGAATGCCAATTTTCGAGCGTTTCTTTGAGAACTTGGAACGATAACGTGTAACCTCCCCCATATTCGGCACCACGTTCACTCGCTCCGTTTAACTTGAGCCTCTCAAAAAGTGGCCTTTTCATAAACTTCACAAGGAGGGCGTCCAGTTCCCCTTGTTTAAAGCCGACAGCGGCAATGGTCAGCTTTCTCAGGTACTTTGACTCGAGTTGACGCTTCAGTAAGTCGCACACTTCTGGTTTGATGTAGTTTTTAGGCGGCGTCCCGTCCTCCCTATTCCATTCCAATGACCATGAGAAGCTCGAAAATCGGTTGCCAATTCGGGCGATTATGTCGTTGGGCAAGTCAGGGACGTTGTAGAAGCCGACCGATCCGTACAGATTGGAAGCTACCGCTCGCAGCAGATCTAAGTTCGTGTTTTCGTCAATGACCGCTTTGCAAATAAAGTGTTTGCGTGCGTCTTCTAAAGTCAAGCGAACATAATGTCCCCATCGAACTTTCATGCAAAATTTTGATCCAGTAAACTCTACCCGGAATTCGGACTTCACCGTTTCGATGATTTTTTGAGCAAATGTGCCCCAACGACCTTCGAGTTTCAGGAGATTTTCAAGAATACCATTGATTTCATGGTGATCTTCCACAGCTACAGCGACGACGTCGTTGATGATCTCATTGGGGAGCGAGAGAAAGTCCTCGCGCGGCGCTTCTTCTTCAAAGTGATCGAGTCGTTCCATCTTCTGTTGATTCAAAACCCGAAATCGCGCCTTTTATACACAAAAAGAGGCGCGACAACGCATCGCTTTGGAGCAAGGTGAGAAGGTCACTTCACACAGACCAAAAAGAGGACATTGCCGACTGCCGAATGCGAGCGCAACTAACATTAGAATATGCTCGTGTTCAATGCACTTCCAGGGTTATTGGGGCGTGTCGGGGTCCGGTTACTTGCAACTGCCAAATGCTCAACATGATTGAAAGTTTTACTTGAATTGTCCTTGCCCTCGCGCTAAGCTTACTTCGTACCATACCGTAACTGCGGTTGGGACAATTATGGACGGCTTTTAGACATGCTATACCCTACGCATTTGGCTGCTGGCGGTTGTGTCAGATGTCCATTGTGTGAGTTGGTTTTGTGTGAAGTGACCGGACGCCGGGCTTCTCACCTTGCTCCAAATCGATGCGTTGTCGCACCTCTTTTGGCGTATAAAAGGCGCGATTTCGGGTTTCGAATGAACAGAACATGGAACGACTCGATCACTTTGAGGAAGAAGCGCCGCGCGAGGACTTTCTCTCGCTCCCCAATGAGATCGTCAACGACGTCGTCGCTGTAGCTGCTGAAGATCATCCTCTTGAAAATCTCCTCAAACTGGAAGGTCGTTGGGGCGAATTTGCTCAAAAATCATCGAAACGATGAAGTCGGAATTGCGGGTAACGTTTTCTGGATCAAATTTCGCATGAAAGTTCGATGGGGACATTATGTTCGCTTGACTTTAGAAGACGCACGCAAACACTTTATTGCAAAGCGGTCATTGACGAAAACACGAACTTAGATCTGCTGCGAGCGGTAGCTTCCAATCTGTACGGATCGGTCGGCTTCTACAACGTCCCTGACTTGCCCAACGACATCATCGCTAGAATTGGCAACCGATTTTCGAGCTTCTCCTGGTCATTGGAAAAGAACAAGGAGGACATGAAGCCGCCTAAAAACTACATCAAACCAGAAGTGTGCGACTTACTGAAGCGTCAACTCGAGTCAAAGTACCTGAGAAAGCTGACCATTGCCGCTGTCGGCTTTAAACAAGGTGAACTGGACGATCTCCTTGTGAAGTTTTGAAAAGGCCACTTTTTGAGAGTCTCAAGTTGAACGGAGCATGCCCTCGTTCTGGTAGAGCGGTTTCAGGCGATACACGTTATCGTTCCAAGTCTCAAAGAAACGCTCGAAAATTGGCATTCTGTAGAGCAATTTAAGGTCAACAATCAAGAGATTAGTGGCGCCATTTCCGAAGAAACATTGGAGCTGCTCAAGAACTCAAAATGGGGCTACAATCTAGGAAACTGTATGCGATGGACCAAACGTCATCCCTCCCTCAATGGGGCTAACATGAAAGTATCTGTACTGATGATGGATCCTAATCCAGTTCTTCTTGTGAGTTTTAAAAATTTGTTCGCTAATCTATTGAAACAATGAAGATGAAAGCTTGTTGTTTGTTTTTAAGTTAAAGATAATAAATTTTCAATGTCCAATGTCTCTAACGAGTACCATAACACGCACCATAATCAACCTTCCACATTTCCAAAAGTTTTACATTAAAATTTTTGGAATTTTGGAATTGGAATTTCCTCAGCGCACATGAGCGCTAGCGTAAACAGTGTGCGTGAGGATGGAAAATCAGAAACTTAGACTTATTCGGAGATACTGAACGCTGTACAACACCAACTCGCTTCACGGACAAAAGCAAAAGACACTGTGTGCATTGGGCTGTGATCTGCTACGAACAATTTTTGAATTGAGCGGAAACTGGAGTGAACGGTCACCTAAAACTTTACACCGAAACGTCACCGAAAAAAAACTTTGTTTGTGATGCAAAAACAAAAAATCTGAGGGGAATCGAACCCCTGTCGATTGCTTGGAAGGCAACCATGCTGACCATTACACCACAGACGCGCTTGTTTTGCATTCGAGTCGATGAGTATAACCGGTCGGTGTCTGAAATCCCGTTTAAACAGACAGAGACCGACTCACCTTCCCAATGACACTGCATCAGAGC
>MQUG01003413.1:0-23372 GCA_007213375.1 Steinernema feltiae
AATTTTGATCCAGTAAACCTACCCGGAATTCGGACTTCACCGTTTCGATGATTTTTTGAGCAAATGTGCCCCAACGACCTTCGAGTTTCAGGAGATTTTCAAGAATACCATTGATTCATGGTGATCTTCCACAGCTACAGCGACGAACGTCGTGATGATCTCATTGGGAGCGAGAGAAAGTCCTCGCGCGGCGCTCTTTCTTCAAAGTGATCGAGTCGTTCCATCTTCTGTTGATTCAAACCCGAAATCGCGCCTTTTATACACAAAAAGAGCGCGACAACGCATCGCTTTGGAGCAAGGTGAGAAGGTCACTTCACACAGACCAAAAAAAGAGACATTGCCGACTGCCGAATGCTAGCGCAACTAACATTAGAATATGCCGTGTTCAATGCACTTCCAGGGTTATTGGGGCGTGTCGGGTCCGGTTACTTGCAACTGCCAAATGCTCAACATGATTGAAAGTTTTACTTGAATTGTCCTTGCCTCGCGCTAAGCTTACTTCGTACCATACCGTACTGCGGTTTGGACAATTATGGACGGCTTTAGACATGCTATACCCTACGCATTTGCTGCTGGCGGTTGTGTCAGATGTCCATTGTGTGAGGTGGTTTTGTGTGAAGTGACCGGACGCGGTCTTCTCACCTGCTCCAAATCGATGCGTTGTCGCACCTTGGTGTATAAAAGGCGCGGTTTCGGGTTCTGAATCCAACTGAACATGGAACGACTCGATCACTTCGAGGAAGAAGCGACGCGTGAGGACTTTCTCTCGCTCCCCAATGAGATTGTCAACGACGTTGTCGCTGTAGCTGCGGAAGATCAACCTCTTGAAAGTCTCCTGAAACTCGAAGGTCGTTGGGGCGAATTTGCTCAAAAAATCATCGAAACGATGAAGTCGGAATTGCGGGTAACGTTTTCTGGATCAAAATTTCGCATGAAAGTTCGATGGGGACATTATGTTCGCTTGACTTTAGAAGACGCACGCAAACACTTTATTGCAAAGCGGTCATTGACGAAAACACAAACTTAGATCTGCTGCGAGCGGTAGCTTCCAATCTGTACGGATCGGTCGGCTTCTACAACGTCCCTGACTTGCCAACGACATCATCGCCGCATTGGCAACCGATTTTCGAGCTTCTCCATGGTCATTGGAATGGAATAAGGAGGACGGGACGCCGCCTAAAAACTACATCAAACCAGAAGTATGCGACTTACTGAAGCGTCACTCGAGTCAAAGTACCTGAGAAAGCTGACCATTGCCGCTGTCGGCTTTAAACAAGGTGAACTGGACGATCTCCTTGTGAAGTTTTTGAAAAGGCCACTTTTTGAGAGTCTCAAGTTGAACGGAGCATGCCCTCGTTCTGGTAGAGCGGTTTCAGGCGGATACACGTTATCGTTCCAAGTTCTCAAAGAAACGCCCGAAAATTGGCATTCTGTAGAGCAATTTAAGGGTCAACAATCAGAGATTAGTGCGCCATTTCCGAAGAAACATTGGAGCTGCTCAAGGAATCAAAATGGGGCTACAATCTAGGAAACTGTATGCGATGGACCAAACGTCATCCCTCCCTCAATGGGGCTAACATGAAAGTATCTGTACTGATGATGGATCCTAATCCAGTTCTTCTTGTGAGTTTTAAAAATTTGTTCGCTAATCTATTGAAACAATGAAGATGAAAGCTTGTTGTTTGTTTTTAAGTTAAAGATAATAAATTTTCAATGTCCAATGTCTCTAACGAGTACCATAACACGCACCATAATCAACCTTCCACATTTCCAAAAGTTTTACATTAAAATTTTTGGAATTTTGGAATTGGAATTTCCTCAGCGCACATGAGCGCTAGCGTAAACAGTGTGCGTGAGGATGGAAAATCAGAAACTTAGACTTATTCGGAGATACTGAACGCTGTACAACACCAACTCGCTTCACGGACAAAAGCAAAAGACACTGTGTGCATTGGGCTGTGATCTGCTACGAACAATTTTGAATTGAGCGGAAACTGGAGTGAACGGTCACCTAAAACTTACACCCGAAACGTCACCGAAAAAAAACTTTGTTTGTGATGCAAAAACAAAAAATCTGAGGGGAATCGAACCCCTGTCGATTGCTTGGAAGGCAACCATGCTGACCATTACACCACAGACGCGCTTGTTTTGCATTCGAGTCGATGAGTATAACCGGTCGGTGTCTGAAATCCCGTTTAAACAGACAGAGACCGACTCACCTTCCCAATGACACTGCATCAGAGCTGAGCGCAGCCAATGGGGTATAGCTCAGGGGTAGAGCGCTCGCTTAGCATGCGAGAGGGCTGGGGTTCGATTCCCATACCTCCAAACGTTACAATTTGAGACGTTTAAATGCAAGTTATATGTCATTTTGCTATTTAAAGTAAAATCGAACCCAATTTCTGAGCGCACCGGCTTTATACAAGTCCAAAAAACAGAGGAAAACAAATGACGTCAATATCAATGAATAAAGCGCATCAACAAGGAATTTCGTGTTAATGGGGCTTTCGTTGTTCACATTCGAATCCGTTCAAATACTCGATCACAACAATGACACCCTTGTCCCACTCAAGGACGCGTAGGAGGCGTTGACGCGTGTGACGCGTCGACTCGCTGATTCAACCGTTGGATGCGGCGACCAAGTTCCAATTTGTATCTTCAATGTGCGAAGCAAAACTGATACTCCCTCAGAGTGAGCTTTCCGCGGAGAACCTGACGACCGACTTCAAAAGAGCTCCTGGCGCGCCACGCTCTGTCAGCCTCCAAGAAGACCTGGGAGAAATCAACGACGTTTTCATATAATCGAGCCTCTGTGAGTGTTGAGTATAATCGGTCGGTGTCTGAAATCCGCTTCGTATAATTCACCAGACTCTAAAATTCTCTAGGCTTCGTAAATTTACTTCACTCTGATTAGAGTGTTTTTTTAATACAATAAATGAGTGAAAAAAAACTTTCATCATCAAAATCTTGCTCGGACGGTTGGGTTTTCATTCGGGACGGTTCAGAATCAGTTCGGACGGTTGAATAGACGCTCGGACGGCTTAACTTAACTGTAACCCAATATGCCACTGCCGTCTCGAATCGAACAGGAATGCACTCCTAAAACTTGTGTTTAAAAATCGTTTCAATCAATCAGTAGCCTGTTCAGTAGGTATTGCATAAATGAGTACTGATAAGACGGGCGAATACAAACGAGAAGATTTTATTTAAAGACGTTCAGCGCTTTCAAGCCAATGCAAACGTAACATAGAGACTATTGTTCAAATCCCTGTTTTCTAGAGTGACAACGACGCCGTCCACTCGAATCCATTCAATCGACCAATCTGACGCTCTGATTTGCAGATCTTCTCTGAAATTCTTCAAATCGCCAACCTTGAAATCAAAGAAGGACTGAAAACTGCAAGTTTCAAATGATCCATCGAATGGCCTCGCGAACAGCTTTTCGAAGAAAGTCCGGGGGAATTTGAATTCTGCGGTTCAAAAGACAGAGCTTTAAATGATTTCGTCAGCGCGATTTCTTCAATTTCTTCGATAAAGCGCTGGAAACGTCATCGTGGTACAACCTCACTTCTTTCAACGTGTCAACGTTCTTGTTCCTTCTGGCCTGAACTGGACAACAGATGATTAAAGGTTCAACTATTCGTTCGTGACTTGCGTTGGCCCTTATATGTATGTCCATTCCTCTTATGCCGTGCCGTGGGCGGGTTGATATCGATTTTTGGCCCATTTCACATGCTTTACGTGAAGTGTTTTTGATCCGTTTGAGAATCCGGTTAGCGTGATCAGAGTGGTGTTTGGAGCAACTTTTCTCGTACACTTTGGAGCTGGATCTGTCATGTCCCTTTAATGTCCTTTTAATCGAGTGGTCGCAAAGTGGCATGCGTACGCTGTCTGCCTTCGGTGCAGGTGAGACAATGCATCCGCATGTTTGAACGTGCGAATTTTAGCAACGGTTGCGTTGGATGATGACATTGCTTTCAGTGCATATAAGGAAGCAAAATGGAATCCCAGATGAATGTAAGAGACCATTGAAAATGAATCACGGCAAGCTGCTCGCTGAATGCATCAAGGAAACCAGTGATCGTCTGCAACGACATTGCGACTATGACCTTCGAAAACTGCTGCGGGAGAATCTTGAGTTGATGAGCTCTCTGCCGGACTATTTGAACTACGTGAAGACAAATATCGGCGACCACTTTACCTCTCTGCCAAACGAGGTCATTCACGACGTCGTCGCTTTCGCTGGCCTCTCTTACAATGAGCGTATGGGCCATGTTGAACTAGCGAAACTCACTGGTCCCTGGGGTGATTTTGCAAAGCACTTTCAACATTCTTCAGTCTCGTTTTCATCGAACAAGTTTGTTTTAAGCACGAGCGGCGCTAACGGAGTCGAAGAGAAAGAGCTGAGCTTTGAAGAAGCCACAAATTACCCCATACGTCACTATCAGGTTGATAACGGTAGTCTTAAAGCTGACCAATTTAGGCAAATTGCGCCTAATCTTTTCAATTATCTTTCAGTTTACTACTCTCAACACATTGCTAGTGATACGTTCGGTTTGCTGGGAAATCAATTTTCGGACGTAAACTTGAAATATTTGAGGGGACCTCCACACAACGAAGAAATGGCGTTTCTGAAACGCCAACTGCGGTCGAAATACCTCAGAAATTTGGTCCTTCATTGCACATCAGATGACATTGATTTCAATGCTGAATTCAACGATCTTTTAGTGGATTTTGTAAAGAAACCGACATTTCAAGCTGTCGATTGCGACGGATTTGTGTACGTGTCTTCATCAAAGCTGACAAGAAGTGGAAAGCAAAGGAAGCCTTCGCAGTTAGCAACCAAAAAATCCGCGGATCTGTAAACAAAGAATATATGAAACGGCTGAAGACCTGCTTTGGAATTCCTGTGCAAGAGAAGAAAATTGATTTGAAGGTTGATCATCCCATTCAAGATTCCACAGCCTGGAAGAACGTGAAAATGGACTCGACAAGCACTCCCTGCATGTTCAGCCCTGGAGTTTTGCAACTTTAAGTAAGTTTTTGGGGTAGTTGGAAATTGTAATTTGGTAATAAATTGTGCATGATATGAGCTACAAATGGTCATTTGACATAGCAGACCAGACACAAGGCAAGGCAACTGACTAATTCAGTAACTTGTTTTGGAGCTCATTTTCGGCCACGTTTAAGTGTGGTGGTGAACAAACGTCAAATTACTGTAATTTTCATTGGTTTATCTTGTTTGATCTGAGTTTCTTTGTCCAAATGGGGTTGTCGGTAGGTTGACGTCTCAACCGGTCTTTCTAGTCAAGGATTGAATCCCCAATTTTGTTTGATTGTTTTCGCAATAACACTTTATGCAACAGAGCGCAGTCAATGGGGGTATAGTGCAGGGGTAGAGCGCTCGCTTAGCATGCGAGAGGGCTGCAGTTCGATTCCCCATACCTCCAGAACAATTCTGTTTATGTTTTCTGCTAACTGCAACGTATAGAACGCCAGCCGAACTAGAACGATAGTGGTACTGAAAGACCACCCACGTCACTGGTAAAGATCATCTTTTTTATGTTCAGTATTTATCGAGAAGCGTTCGTTACAACAGAAAACTAAAATTAAAAGATGCTTGTTCCAGGATTATGGGGACTTGTCGGGGTCCGGTTACTTAACAACCCCCAACTGCCAAATGCTCTACATGACTGAAAGTTGTCCTTGAATTGTCCTTGCCCTCGCGCTAACATAAGCTTGCTTCGTACCATACCATCCGTTGGGCCAATTATGGACGGCTTTTACGCCCTACGCATTTGGCTGCTGCCAGTTGTGTCAGACGTCGATTGTGTGAGGTGGTTTTGTGTGAAGTGACCGGGCGCCGGTCTTCTCACCTTGCTCCAAATCGATGCGTTGTCGCACCTTGGTGTATAAAAGGCGCGGTTTCGGGTTCTGAATCCAACTGAACATGGAACGACTCGATCACTTCGAGGAAGAAGCGACGCGTGAGGACTTTCTCTCGCTCCCCAATGAGATTGTCAACGACGTTGTCGCTGTAGCTGCGGAAGATCAACCTCTTGAAAGTCTCCTGAAACTCGAAGGTCGTTGGGGCGAATTTGCTCAAAAAATCATCGAAACGATGAAGTCGGAATTGCGGGTAACGTTTTCTGGATCAAAATTTCGCATGAAAGTTCGATGGGGACATTATGTTCGCTTGACTTTAGAAGACGCACGCAAACACTTTATTTGCAAAGCGGTCATTGACGAAAACACGAACTTAGATCTGCTGCGAGCGGTAGCTTCCAATCTGTACGGATCGGTCGGTTTCTACAACGTCCCTGACTTGCCCAACGACATAATCGCCCGAATTGGCAACCGATTTTCGAGCTTCTCCTGGTCATTGGAAAAGAGTAGGGAGGATAGGACGCCGCCTAAAAACTACATCAAACCAGAAGTGTGCGATTTATTGAAGCGTCAACTCGAGTCAAAGTACCTGAGAAAGCTGACCATTGCCGCTGTCGGCTTTAAACAAGGTGAACTGGACGACCTCCTTGTGAAGTTTATGAAAAGGCCACTTTTTGAGAGTCTCAAGTTAAACGGAGCATGCTATCGTTCTGGTAGAGCGGTTTCAGGCGGATACACGTTATCGTTCCAAGTTCTCAAAGAAACGCTCGAAAATTGGCATTCTGTAGAGCACTTTAAGGTCAACAATCAAGAGATTCGTGGTTCCATTTCCGAAGAAACATTGGAGCTGCTCAAGAAATCAAAATGGGGCTACAATCTAGGAAACTGTATGCGATGGACCAAACTTCATCCTTCTCTCAATGGGGCTAACATGAAAGTATCTGTAATGATGATGGATCCGAATCTAGGTCTTCTTGTGAGTTTTAAAAATTTGTTCGCTAATCTATTGAAACAATGAAAATGAAAGCTTGTTGTTTGTTTTTAAGTTAAAGATAATAAATTTCCAATGTCCAATGTCTCTACCATAACACGCACCATAATCAACCTTCCACATTTTCAAAAGTTTTACTTGTTTTTCATTAAAGGGGGAATTTCCTCAGCGCGCATGAGCGCTTGGTTTTCAACTTTATCGACCAGGAAACATCCAATTCATGTCCAATACTCGAATCCGTTGAAAAACTCGATCACAACAATGACACCCTTGTCCCACTCAAGGACGCGTAGGAGGCGTTTGAAGCGTGTGACGCGTCGACTCGCTGATTCAACCGTTGGATGCGGCGACCAAGTTCCAATTTGTATCTTCAATGCGCGAAGCAAAAACTGATACTCCTTCAGAGTGAGCTTTCCGCGGAGGATCTGACGACCGACTTCAAAAGAGCTCCTGGCGCGCCACGCTCTGTCAGCCTCCAAGAAGACCTGGGGAGAAATCAACGACGTTTTCATGCAATCGAGCCTCTCAAATGTCGGTTTCTTGACAAATACAATGAAAAGATTGCCTGTGTGTGGTTGAGTATAACCGGTCGGTGTCCGAAATCCGGCTTCGTAAAATTCACCAGATTAAAATTACGAAGCCTAAAATTTCTAGGCTTCGTAAATTTACTTCACACTGATTAATACTTTTTTTAATACAATAAATGAGTGGAAAAAAACATTCATCATCAAAATCTTGCTCGGACGGTTCAAAATCAGTTCGGACGGTTGAATACACGTTCGGACGGCTTAACTTAACTATAACCCAATATGCCACTGCCGTCTCGAATCGAATGCACTCCTAAAACTTTGTGTTTAAAAAAATCGTTTCAATCAATCAGTAGCCTGTTCAGTAGGTATTGCATAAATGAGTAAGACGGGCGAATACAGACGAGAAGAATTTATTCATTCAAGAATTCAAAGACGTTCAGCGCTTTCAAGCCAACGCAAACTTAACATAGAGACTTTTCAAATCCCTGTTTTCTAGAGTGACAACGACGCCGTCCACTCGTCTCCATTCAATCGACGAATCTGACGCGCTGATTTGCAGATCTTCTCGGAAATCCTTCAAATCGCCAACCTTGAAATCAAAGAAGGACAGAAAACCGCAGGTCGTGAATGATCCATCGAATGGCCTCGCAAACAGCTTTTCAAAGAAAGTCCGAGGGAATTCGAAATTCTGTGATTCAAAAGTCAAAACTTCAAATGATTTTGTCAACGCGATTTCTTCGATTTCTTCGTTAAATGCGCTGGAAACGTCGGCGTAGACGAACCTCACATCTTTCAACATGTCCGATTTCAAGATTTCCGTCAAAAACGCGCAAATTGGATCGAGTTTTCCTATAATGAACAGACCATAAATCGATGAGTTTCGGTAGAAGGATAGCAGCTGGCAGAGTTCATCTTCGTGAAAGATTTCAACGTCTTGAATGTGTAGTCTACACATGGACACAAATGGAACTGTGAACTTGGCGAGCTTCATAATCTCCTCGAATGACGTTTGGTTCGATTGCGGACCCTGTCCAATATGAATGTTCTGGATTCGAAAGTATTTTCCGTTCATGTTCTGAAGATTCTCGAAGTTCAACCTGCGGAAATTTCCGGACTCCCAGTAGTGGATTCCATAGGACCAAGTTCCTTCTTCGTATGTAATAAAGATGTTGGCGGAAATCCGATTTTGCGAGTGTTCTGTGATCGCTTTCTTCCACACACGGCTGGAGACCGGTTCTTCGTTGAGAGAAGGAGTTCCCAAAGCCTCAACGACGGAATCGCAGAACAGGAAAGGTACGAACTCCATCTTGTGAGTGATGCAACCGCGTGACGCACGCGTTTAAATGCGTTTTAAGCAATGCGATCGCGGATGTGTGACGTTGCTGCGATTTGAAGAATTTCAGGGAAGATCTACGCGTCGAATTCGTCGATTGAATGGAGACGAGTGGACGGCGGATGGCGTCGTTGTCACACTCAAAAACAACGATTTTTTAACATTCGTAACTGAAATTCAATTTGTTCGATTTGTTCGATTTGTTCGAAATTCGAGAGCAGAAAACAACAAACAGAAAACAGGGTACCAACAAATCGAAATAAGAATAAAAAAATGTTCTGGAGGTATGGGGAATCGAACCTCAGCCCTCTCGCATGCTAAGCGAGCGCTCTACCCCTGAGATATACCCCCACTGTGTGCATTGGTTGTGTTCACAACAATTTTTGAATTGGGTGGAAACTGGGCTGACTGGCAAAAACAAAAATTCACTGCGTCTGAGGGGAATCGAACCCCTGTCGATTGCTTGGAAGGCAACCATGCTGACCATTACACCACAGACGCGCTTGTTTTGTCTGTGAGTGGTTGAGTGCAGCCTGTCGGTGTCTGAAATCAGGTTTAGACAGACAGAGACCGACTCACCCTCCCGATGACACTGCATCACAGCCAATCGCAGACAGTGGGGGTATAGCTCAGGGGTAGAGCGCTCGCTTAGCATGCGAGAGGGCTGGGGTTCGATTCCCCATACCTCCAGATTTTTTTGTTTGTTTTGGATTTTATGCATTTGCACGTTTGTTTCAAAACTTTTTACACCGTTTTCAGTTTAAATAACAAAATAAAGCTGTAAATAATCAAAAACAAAAAATATTAGCAGCGAGTGGTTTCGATCCACCGACCTCTGGGTTATGGGCCCAGCACGCTTCCACTGCGCCACGCTGCTTCTGTCTGTTCTCTCTCTTCGCAGCGTATATTTCGTCAATGCGCTGTGAAGAGGGAGAACAACGAGGGAGAACAACGATTGCTTTCGAACTGTGGCGCCTCTTCCGCAATCCCATGACCGCTCCGTCGTCTGGGCAATGAGCACGAAAGGAAACAAGGCCACGCGCCCACTTAACGCTCGTGCAATTTCAAAGGAACCTGTTTCCGCCCTCATCCAGCGCGCCGCACTCTATTCACCATTCACTATTCGTTCCTATTCACTCTCTCCAAGTTTACTCGTGTGTGTCACAACTATTTCGCCGTCTCGTCTCATCCGTCCGCACGCAATGCGGATTCCGTTGTTGGTCGCTTTCCTTTTGCGATGTGCCAATAATAACGTTTTCTGGTGACCGTAGTCACGACTTTTGAGCGTTTCTCGACGAGTTTCTTGAAAAAACTGCTGCTCTCGGCTACTCCGGCACTCAGGCTGGCACATTTTTGCCCGTTTATTAATCTAGTCATGTCAGGCCGTGGCCGACAGATCGCAGCTTCTGACAAAACAACTTTTGCTAGACAGACCGCTGCGCTCGGCTCGAAATTTGCAAAACCTGTTCCTGAAGCGTTCATTTTTGCTCGGTCTGTGCTACCACCATTTCGTCAGGTCGTCTCACCCGCTCCGCAGTCAAGGAGGATCCCGAAAAAGCTAACAATAAGTTACTTGTTGATCCTTTTGCGAAGCGTTCGCGATTGGCCCGCAGTCCCACCCCAGGACAAACTCGTGCGCTTCCGCCCGCGACTACTGGCAGTCCAGCTATCCCACTTTCCTTCTCTTCACCTAAAGCGCTAAAGTCTTTGTTATCTACCTCTCTTAACGATCCTCTCGACACATCTCTCGCAAAATTAAACTCTCCAATTACACCAAACCCAAAAATACCGCTGCAGTCCCACCTCATTCAAACCTCACTACTAACCCTACTCAAAAACCAGTTACTCAATCTCAAAAACAAAACCCCAAAAACAATCCAATCATGACCGCTAATCTTGACGACTTGAAAGATGAAATCGTAAAAATTCGCTTAGCTATGTCTCAATCAGCTCTCGGGAAAGTTAATGAAAGAATAATGGCTTTTACCGCGACCCCAGAGGGAATGCTTCGCAAATGCGTCCGACGCGAGGCAGCCGCAGAACGGCTCGCCAAATTATGGGATTTGTGGTTCCAAATTTTTAACGCCAACCAGTTCGCCTGGTTCGAGGGAATCGACGGAATAACATATTCTCCCATAACATGCCCGCGTCGCGGTGAAAAGCTCTGATTACTGCTTTTTGGTTATTCTCTATTCTCTGAAATCATTCTGCTTCATCGCCACTTCACCGCTACCTCTCCACGATTGCCGCTTCTACATCGCCACCCGACTCCATCACCCAATCACCTTCATCAGATCGCCTTTCCCGCTCCTCAGCACGTCACCTCAAACCGTCACTTCGCCACTTTGTCGCTCGTCGCACCATCAACGCCCTCGCCTATCGTCATCTCTCCCAACCCACCCCCTACGTCTATTTGTGTATTGTTCCCCATTTTTAACCCTGCTATCAATTTTTTTTCTATCTGTTAAATTGCTTGTAATTCGCTCCATGTAATTCTGTGCTTTCTCTGCTCTCTAAAAACGCATACCTCTCCACGTTCACTCATGCTTACACCCATTCTGACCCTTACTGTTAGCCACTCCTCAATGACTCTCCTCAACAACTCGCCCCTTCCCAACTATGTAGTCTTCCCGGCGTCCTAATATCGTCCGTCAGGCGCCGGACACGTCGGAGGGGGGAGTGTGGCGCTTGTGGCACCTCTTCCACCACCTGGTGCCGCGGCTTCCACCACCTGGTGCCGCGTGTCTCTTCTGTCTCAAAACCTGTCCTCGTCGCCCGCCTGCGTCGGACGACGAGATCGCGCCCTCCCCCACTCCTCACTCTTGTGCTATGTAAACCTAGAATGTGGTCGCCCGTTTGTGTAGAATAAAGAGAGATATGCTTACGGTACTGAGACACTAAAAGACGGATCTCGGCTCCCGCTACACGTGGAACGATCTCCATCGCGCCAAACAGAAACCCTTCGAATCTTGTGAGCAGTTTGCCGATCGCGTAGCATCCATTGTTAACCGCACTAGACCAAGGCTTTACTGCCATTTTACAAGAAAAAACCAAGATCCAACAGCTTCTTAATGGTCTCAAAACGGCCACGCGCACACATTTCCAGCGCCAAACACTGCCAGCAACGTTAAGTGAACCCCCTAGCAGCGGCGGAGGAAAAACTTCAAAAAGACCTCACAAGTTGCGCTGTCCCATTAGCCACATTTTGTTTGCGAATTCCTCGAAGAACGGCTGCGCTCGGATAGTCCGATGCTCAAGCTGGCACATTGTTGCCGCGGACCAGTCTCAGTGTGTCGCCCTGTAACAGTGATATTCAGTTGCGTGTCCAATAAAGAGGAGAAGAGAGACTGTGGACTATTGTGGTGCCGGAAGTTGACCACTTCGGGCGAGGGAATCTCAGCTTGCACTCACCGTTACACCGACCGGCTGGGGAGCCCGGTCGCCTCCCCGAGTCTGGCATAACAGAACCTAAACAAAAACCGTTGAGTCTTGTGAACAATTTGCCGATTGTGTCGCGTCCAAGCGACGCAACCGCCGTCGCGCCGCCCACTGTGAGCGCAACTCAGCCAGTCGCCGGTTCCTTTAACCATCTGTGCGGTTGTACTATTTGTGTGACTAATAAAAGGCCGGAAGTTGACCACCACTGGCGGGGGATCGCAACCTGGACTACCCGCTACATCTTGCCGGTCTGGCCTAATAATAATTAACCACCGCACTCACTCGCCAGACACCTGTCAGCTGCAGGAGTTAATTGCACAAATTGAAAGATAAATTGCACTTTCTGCTATTGCTGGTATTCGATCGTCCCAGCAACTTGTGCTCTTCATCCGCCTCACTTCAACAGCTCATGTCATCCTCAATTGATCGCCTCATCTTCGACTTTGTCCCATCAACTCCTCTACTCATCCGACTGCCCGCTTCATCTTCATCGTCAACCGATCGCTTCGCCTCACCAGTGTCAACTCACTACCTTCAACTATCGATCGCTTGTCAGTTAAGCCTTACTTCCTCCTTTTTTCATGATGTTCTTTCTTTTATTGTCTGTTCTATTTCTTTTGTGCAAAACGCATACCTCTCCTACCTACACCTGCAACGCTATCTCAAACTCATATGCGTCCTAAACGCATACTCAGGCCTCCACGCCTCATTGAAATCCATCAGACCCCGGACACATCGAAGCGTGAAAGTTTGGCGCTTGTGGCGCCTTTTTCGTCATCCACGTTCACTGTTGCCGCCGCTCCTTCGTCCGCCCCTGGCGGCGCCGGCGCGCATCTTTCCCGAACTCACTTCCGCCGTCGCGCCTGAGGAAATCTCATCTTTGCGTCACAATCTCTCTCTCTCCATGCTATGTAGTAGGCCATGTAATCAAGTGTAAATAAAGAGAGGTATGCTATTGATGACCGGCTTAGCTAGATGACCCAAATCGACAGAACAACACTCCTTGGCAACAAGACATAGTCAGCACCCAGGGGGCATAGCTCATCAGGGGCAGTGCGCTTGCTTAGCTTAGCGTAGGGCTGGGGTTCGATTCCCCAAACATCCAGAACATTTTTTGTTTTCTGCTTGACAGCGACGTGCTCCACAGTCTGTTGTGTTACGCAAGCTCTTGCACCGATGGAACGTAGCATTGCTTTTGGACCATATAACAAGGGACAAGCCATTTCGAGCCGTGGAAGGCTCGAAATCACTCCAAAATGGGTCAAGAATTCGCTTTTTTGCCCTTCGAGATCATCAATGACGTCGGTATCTTTGCTGGCGACGAGCAACGAGAACGTTAGGTCCGTATTTATCATCAACATCTCACCCATCTCACTGGAGCTTGGGGCGACTTTGCAAGGAACGCAACACCAATTGTGTTCTACTCTGATAAATCGTCCCAGTTTAACCGGCTCTAACTGTTCTGAACGAGTTTGACCGTCCCCTGATTAACAGAGAAAGAATTCGTTCCAGATTTTTCAGTTTAACGGATTTAGAGGAAGAGTCATGTAAACCAAAGAGACGAGTTTATTCAACGAATTCCGTTCTAGCCGACGCAAACTCAATACGAAGAATGTTATCGTTGTTTTGGATTGTGACAACAACGCCGTCCACTCGTCTCCATTCAATCGACGAATCTGACGCGCTGATTTGCAGATCTTCTCGGAAATTCTTCAAATCGCCAACCTTGAAATCAAAGAAGAACTGAAAACTGCAGGTTTTGAATGATCCATCGAATGGCCTCGCGAACAGCTTTTCGAAGAAAGTCCGAGGGAATTTGAAATTCTGCGTTTCAAAACACAGAACTTTAAATGATTTCGTCAACGCGAATTCTTCGATTTCTTCGTTAAATGCGCTGGAAACGTCGGCGTTGTGCAACCTCACGTCTTCCAAGACGTGAGGTTGCACCGATTTCAAGATTTCCGTCAAAAAGCCGCAAATGGGATCGAGTTTTCCTATAATGAACAGATCATAAATCGATGAGTTTCGGTAGAAGGAAAGCAGCTGACAGAGTTCATCTACTTGAAAGAGGTCAACATCTAGAATTTCTAGTTCACACATGGACACAAATGGAACTGTGAACTTGACGATCTTCAGAATCCCCTCGAATGACGATTGGTTCGGCTGCGGACTCCGTCTAATATGAATGTGCTCGATTCGAAAGTATTTTCCGCTCATTTTCTGAAGATCCTCAAAGGTCAAGCTGCGGAAACCATGCTTAAAGTAATTGATTCCATAGGACCAAGTTCCTTCTTCGTATGCAATGAAGATTTTGGCGGAAATCCGATTTTGCGCGTGTTCTGTGATCGCTTTCTTCCACTCACGACTGGAAAGCGGTTCTTCGATGCGAGAAGGAGATCCCAAAGCCGCAACGACGGAATCGCAGAACAGGAAAGGTACAAACTCCATCTTGTGAGTGACGCAACCGCGTGACGCACGCGTTTAAATGCGTTTTAAGCAATGCGATCGCGTCAGTGTGGCGTTGCTTTATGTGGACGAGCATGAGACTCGTCGCTCGACTACAGCAGTTCCAGTGGCTGGGACTCAGAAGATTCATCGACCTACACGTCCTCTGACACGTCTGGCTCAGAATAAGACGACACGTCGGGTTCGTCATCCTCGGGTTATACATCGTCCTCCTCCTCCAGCAGCAGCTCTTCGAGCTATTCCGACACCACGGATTCTTCATCGTCGTACTATGGAACGACCGACTCGGAAACGGAAAGTTCAACGCAAAATGGATCGACGATGTGAATATGTTATTGTAGTGATGATAATTTAATCGATATACGTGTTATTTCTGCATTTTGGTTGAATGTTTGAAGATAAAAGCAATGATGACGCAAGCGAGCATCGAAGCGAGTGACTAACAGCGAACGGAGGTGAAAGAGAACAGCGGTCGGCGCTTCTCTGTTTTCTCTGCACTCTCTCACACCGCCGCGCGCAGACGATCGCGAGCGCATAGGGTCGCGCCGCTGTCGCCTCGTCTTTGCCAGTGATGAGACCTTTATTGATAGGAAGTGCAATCATACTGCCAGCCGAGGCGATGACCGATTGTTGGACTCTGATGGCAGTTAAAATCAAGCACAAAACCGAAATTTTGTTGTTTTTTGTGTAGAGATTATGAAAATGTGTGGGGAAAACTGTTATGGATCCAATCTTTGATCACCGACGATCACTGATTTATCACACAAAACTGCACCTGGCTGTACTTATGAGGGAAGGACACATTTCAGTGACATGTTGGAATACGCGTGGTTCCACTGCGCCAAGGTTTCCAGCGCATTTTTTGAAGAAATTTAAAAAACCGCGTTGACAGAGTCATCTGTTCTGTCTTTAAAATGACGTCGCTCCAAGGCTTTCGATTTTTCTGAAATTTTGTCTACCCCATTTGGCCAAGTTTCGACCTCGATGATGAAATCAGATTTTTTGTAGGACGTGTTTTGTTTTTTGCTATGTTTTTAGCTATAAAACTTAAGAACCCTACATTTTCTAGAAAATCAGTGGTCTTGGCGCGATTTAATGCGTTGCACGGTAGCACTTTGACCGTTCTTTGCTGAAAATGACAATTTTTGGTTGTTTTGAGTGATTCTGATGGCATGAGAGATCTTTGCGACCTCAAATTGGTCTAGAACGGCCATGGAAACACAGGTTTCCGGCTATTTGGCCGAAAAAGGCAACAAATTGTCATTCGCTGACAACAAACAGCCTCGCAAACAGCTTTTCGAAGAAAGTCCGAGTGAATTTGAAATTCTGTGATTCAAAAGTCAGAACTTTAAATGATTTCGTCAGCGCAAATTCTTCGATTTCTTCGAAAAAGGCAACAAATTGTCATTCGCTGACCAATCGTGGACTTATTGTTAGCCGATCGCGCGCAACCACAACGCACCTTCAAAACGCTGTTTTCAGAGCAATGCGACAGGAGAAAGTACTGAAAAGGCGATGCGCATTCGTTCATAAACGTCACTGTTCACGTGGAACTTTGTCAGTCGAACGAGTTCTCCTGTCAGCATGAACCAAGTGCCCCTTTTATTTATCGACCACGTCTGTCATCAACTGAAATTACAGATGTTTCATCAAATCGTGCAGCTCTCCGTCAAATGGTCGACAATTGGCTCCGTTCATGGCGAGAAACGGCGCGATTTGCGTTTTGTATGTAAAGTGGACGGTAAGAGTGTCAGCTACTGTTTCTTGGATGCCTTTGGATCAGGCGATTCGCCAGGATTTACCGTCAAAGACCTCAACTTGACATATGACAAAATCACACTCGTCGCAAGTGGTTGGAGGTTTATAGTGTCTTCTAGTAGAGTGGCGCAGCAAGTATCGTTGGACGAAATTCAACGTGACGTCTTTCCAGTCGTCGCTCTTCTCGCATCCAATTGTCACATTCAGTACGCAGGCCCGGTGGACAGCGGACAAACTCAGCTCTTCTTTCAAGCGTTCAAAAATTGCCCCGGATTTGTCTCAATCATCGGGGATTTACAGAGCCTGGAGGAGATCGAATTTCTGGCGCAACAAGTTGAGTACGGTAACGTAAAGCAGCTTAACCTGTCGAGAGGCGAAAGTTCATACGAGAACGAGAAACTTGCGGAAACGCTCGAAACATTTGTGCGCTCAACGAGATTCCATTATCTGAGTGCTCCTGGACCGCTGCCGAATGACTTTCAGATGGTGACGCTGTTCCTGGAGCGCGCTTTTGCGGGTGAACTGATGCGTGGAGCAACCATTACGTTTGCAAACACTAGTTTCAGTGAGAGTCGGCTCTACACGCTGCACCCCGAATGCCGTTTAGCGGATGGAAAGGGCTGGCGCATTCCAAATTCCTATTTAGGCGTTGAAGTCAATTTTTTTCTATTTTTGCGATTTGGCTATGTCTTTGAACGTCCGGCCAACCCCGGACCACGAACAGAGATTCAATCACTCCGCGACAATGCAGACGCTTCCACCCAACGGGATCAAGCATCAAATAGGGAACCTGCTCCCTCAACTCTTGGAGCTCGCTTCTGTGCGGCCCTCAGGTGGTTGTTGATGTGCGGCTGTGCGCAAAGACGGCGAATTTCGGAGTGAAGCAACCATTTTCAGTGAATAACGTGTAGCGACTACGACCGACCATCTCGTATTCTCTTCTGATTTGTGATGTTTTCATTTTTGCTTTTATCTGCTAATAAATACCATATTTTGGAGCTAACAGCGCAAGAGAGCCGATTCTGTACGTTTTAATAAAATAGAACGCATACAGTACCAAACCCTGAAAAACGCACATAGAACATTTACAGTACCAAGCCGATAAAGATAGCAATTTCACACAGATCGGTCATCAGAGTGTTCCCGAGCGCTTGCCTCATCTGTCCGGCCAGAGGTGAGTTGGAGGCTTTGAGTTTGGCTTAGACTCGCCTAATAAACTGAAAAACAGAGTTAACAAACTGATTTTTTGAAAAAGAAGAATGATCAATATCGCCGAAGACCTGTTTTATTTGTTTGATTTACCGCGATAACAGAAGATGACCAGACGGTCGCGACTGCTATTGACGCTGTTATCACTAAACTGTTTTTAGCACTCGATTCTTCTGCCTCGCTGAAGCAGCAAGTAGCGTCTATGTACAGTTTAATCGATTTTGCTACAATCGAAGTGCGTTTACATGTAATCTAACTTATTGTGACGATCTGTGATTGTCTGTTGCCAGCGAGGTGACTCACTACCTCTAGCGCTCTTTGTCCCATTGTGTCTTTGTCCAATCGCTCGGATATAAGCGCGCACCGCAATCACTCGTGGCGGTCGGACTCCGAGTTGAGCTTTGAATAAAGTCTCCAGACTCAACTCTCTCGCGATTCCAACACTCTAGATGGAGCTGAACGATTATTGTTTTTGTTTTTCTTGAAAAAAAAGAACTTGTTTTTCCCAAATCTCTAAAGACTTTTGCTTGAAGACAAAAGACATCTGAAATTTATCCTCATTTCAACATCCCGAAGGGCGGTGGCTTGTGGTAATAGTGCGTCGAATGTCCTAATTTGGCGTTCAATTTCAGATGCTTGGATAATTATCACCTAACGTAATTACTGTCGAACTGCGCTGAGAACCTTTTCTAACAAAGGGTAAGTCTTTTATGATTTAAAATATCATTTTAATTTGTGTTTCAGACCACCCAATATCCGAAGAGCGTGCGATTAATGGTCGAACAGCCACTGCGCTTAAAAAGGTATATATTCGTAGTTTTGCGTTTGCTCATCTTACACGTACACTTAATAGTGTGCCAATTTCGTTTTTGAGGGTGTTTTGTCCAGTTTATGGCTTTACGGCGTAAGCGTACCTCGTGACGAATTAAGACTAACCGTTTTTGGCGATATCACTGACCTGATAGATCTATTTTTAGGCAGTTAATCAACTCGTGATTCGTCCAGAACTTTTAGCGATGTTATTCAAGCACAGAAACGCTGCTTAAGATGCGCTACAACTCCATCAGTTCCATGGCGAACCAACTGAAATTATGGGCAGCAGGATAAGGATAACCTCTTGACAGGGTTTGACTTTTTTTTCGATTTACAAGTTTACTACTTTATTTAGTAGCAAAAGCCTGTGTCGTATTCTACGACTTTGTAAACTCCGTGGGTGCAGTCATTTGCGAAAAGCACAAGGTTTTGGCGATATCACTGACCTGATAGATCTATTTTTAGGCAGTTAATCAACTCGTAATACGTCCGGAGCTTCGATAACCTCTTGACGGATAACGTCTTGACGAGGTTTGACTTTTTTTCAATTTCCAAGTTTACTGGTTTTTTTAGAAGCAAATGCCTGATCAGTGTCATCAACGACCTTGTAAACCATGTGGGCGCAATCCTTCGACAAAAGCCTAAGGAGGTGAGTTTGGTCCTTCCACTATGTTCTCAAATTGCTTGTCATTTAGCGTTCAAGTAGTTCGATACCTATCTGAACAGAGCCACTGCGCTTAAAAAGGTATATATTTGTAGTTTTAGACGTATTTTTTAACATACAAGCTTAAACACTGCTGCGTGTGCTCATCTCACACGTACACTTAATAGTGTACCAATTTAGTCTTTGAGCTGAGTGACGCTAAGGGTGCATTGTCCAGTTTATGGCTTTGTGGCTTAGGGCTTTGTGACAGAAGCGTGCCTCGTGACGAATTAAGACTAACCGTTTTTGGCGATATCACTGACCTGATAGATCTATTTTTAGGCTGTTAATCAACTCGTAATACGTCCGGAGCTTCGATAACCTCTGGACGAGGTTTGACTTCTTTTCGTTTTCCAACTAGTTTACTTTTTTTAGAAGCAAAAGCCAGTGGTCAGACACATCTACGACCTGCGATAAGGAGGTGAGTTTGATCCTTCTCGTTTTGTTCTCAAACTGCTTGTTAAGTGCATCTCAAACTGCATTGGGCCTATCTGAACCGCGCTTAACAACGTCTTTCACTCGCAAGTAGTAAGCTATGTTGATAATGTACAATGTCTAACTTAACTATCGCAGACTGTCCACTTTTATGACAAGTCCAAATCACCAAACAGTTGGTGGCAGCAAGTCGTTTAGCCAGGTAAATGAGCGTTGTTATATGACTGATTTATGGTTAAATTTTCAGACTATCAAGTCGCTTGTTACAATTGTAGTAAAAGAAGTGTGCTATGAAACAGCAAAACAACAAACAGCAACCACACTGAGGTTAGCGAGGATTTAGCAGTAAATTTACCATCGAGCAAAGTTTTAGTGCAAAGCAGATCGATTAATAAGAGAAGAAAAGCCAGCGAGGTGACACACGACCCCACGCGCTCTTTGTGTTTTTGTCCGTATTGCACGCTTTGTCCCATGCGCGCACCGCGATCTTTGAGCTTTGAATAAAGTCTTCAGACTCAACTTTCTCCGGATTTCAACACACGCTAGAGGGAGCGACCGGTACGTTACATTTCGGCGCAGCCATTTCGGCGCAGCCATTTCGGCGCAGCCGTTTCGGCGCAGCCGTTTCGGCGCGAGGACATTTCGGCGCAGAGACAATTCGGCGCGAGGACATTTCGGCGCAGAGACAATTCGGCGCGAAGACACTTCGGCGCAGGGACACTTCGGCGCGAGGTCTTACCACTAAACCAAAACAACTGTGACCTGTTTCGGATGTTCAGAAGGCGATGAAAACTGAAATTAAAACTGTTCTCTCAAGATTAGTAAAAAAACTTATGATATTTGCTGGCAAAGACCATTTGAACTGACAGTTTGAACCAGAGAAGACGTTTACATGGGTCAAGCCAAAGTCTAGGACGAAGCCTTAAGTTAACTTAGTGAATTTTGTGCTCGCTGCGCTCGCCCAAAATTCACTAAGCAAACCCTGCGGCAGCTCCTAGGCCTAAGCCTCAGGCAGTTACAGCATGGCTAGCTCAGCACGAAGACTAAAAACTCAGTTTACAACTTATTTTCCAACAACACGACGTAAGATTAACAAGTGCGCGCCCAAAGTGTTCTCTGGTAACGCTTAAAAATTGCTCAAGGCTCAGAAGACCTGAGCTCTGTCATAGAAATCAAGTCAAAAGTAAAACCAATTTTCAACTTAAACTTCAACTTTGCGCTAAAGACTTCGCGCTGATGTCATGTCGTCGTATTTCCTTGAATATGACCTAATTTGAACATGACTTGAGCTGGTAAGACCTCGCGCCGAAATGTCCTGCGCCGAAGTGTCCCTGCGCCAAAGTGTCTTCGCGCCGAATTGGCTCGCGCCGAAATGTCCTCGCGCCGAAATGTCCTCGCGCCGAAGTGTCTTCGCGCCGAAATGTCCTCGCGCCGAATTGTCTTCGCGCCGAAATGTCCTCGCGCCGAATTGTCTTCGCGCCGAAATGTCCTCGCGCCGAATTGTCTCTGCGCCGAAATGTCCTCGCGCCGAAATGTCCTCGCGCCGAATTGTCCTGCGCCGAAACGGCTGCGCCGAAACGGCTGCGCCGAAATGGCTGCGCCGAAATGGCCGCGCCGAAATGGCCGCGCCGAAATGTCCTGCTTCGCTAAAACGTGCCTGTGGTTATTGTGCATGCGTGCTCGCCGCTCCGCAGAACGCAGAACGCAACAAAGAACCGTTCTTGGAGGCGCACATTCTTTTATTGAACCAAAGAGCTCTACGCTTCACAAAAACAGTTGGGCTCATTTGGAAAAAATGCAAATTGAAGTGTCTAAGAGAACCGAGTATCATCGATTTACCCACTAATAACGTGATCTCCTCTACAGAAGCCGGAAACACAAAGCTCCGAGGCACGAGTTCAACGATGAATCGGAAGAAATTGAATAATGAAAAAACGAAATAATGACAAAAGTACGGAAGATTAGGAGTTTCTCTAAATGTGTATTTCAATGATTTATTAACGTGGATTAAAAAAACGTTGAAAAAAGGTTTGCAACGCTCTGCAAATTGACCTAAATTGTGTAGACAATAAATTTGATATTGAGTAGCTTAAAAACGTTCTATTGGAGAGGTTTTTTTATTTTTAAAGTTGTTCTAGCATTCGAAACATTTGCAGGATTTTTCACTCCCTCTCACATCGTTTGTGGTGGAATTGCCAGATTGTGCCAGACGCCAAGGCTCCGATCTAGTACAACAAGTCTACGTTGTAGCATTAGCCTTGATTTTGCAGTCCACAGAAGAATGATCGTCTCCGCATGCTTTTATGAGATTTTAAGGATTATTTTCTTCAATTTTGTCAAAGCTTTATAGAACCGAGCAAACGAGTTAGAGAGCACAAGCACCACCACGATAGTGCGTTCGTACTGAACGAATATAGGGATCGAACCCCAGCGCTCACTTATGACCCTTTTGTTGCTTAGTTGCGATAATGAAGAGCTGTTTTAATAGTCTAATTTATAGCTCACACGATCTATCTTGCGCATCTACAAAACTCTACGAAATCATCTCCGCTTCGGCCGACTTTTTCAACTGCTCAATGATCGCCGTTTGATTCACGTATTCGAAGACATTTGGCGCTGAAAATAGGATTCCAATCGTTCCTCCAGCGGTCACAGCGAAGAAAATGTAGAGGAGCAGTCGGTCGATGACCATCGCCACGTATTTCCACTCTTCGCGCACCTGTAACGATTTGTTTAGAGCCTAAAGTGGAGATTTTAACCCACCTTCTTGTAGTAATTGTCTTGTTTCAGGTGCTCCGTGATGTAGTCGATGGCATCGATTGCTTTGATCGCTTCTTCGCTCAGTAAAGCGCTGACATCCACGTTTCGAGGATCTTCCATCTCGGAGGTTGAAGATGAAGCGTTCATATGGTCACCTTCTTCGGTTTCCGATCGATTTCTGCGTTGCAGCGAGCAATAAGGATGATGGACCTGCTAATGCAGAGCTTATCTTAACGGATCGGCTTACGGTATCGCCAACCTTTGCGTGATTCATCTCGATAAACTCGCCCGGTCGGTATTTTACCGTAGTGGGAGAGCCGGACGACCGCTTCTTTGATCGCTTACGGGTGATTTCGTCCGCCGGAATCGGTCTTCGCATCATCAGGAGCATCGGGAGGTGCTTCAAGAAGATGGTCTTCACCCACGCAGGCATTGTGTGCGTGGTAGGACCGCGAAAATAGATGTTAATGATGATTACGGTAACCAGAATGGTGATGATGTTCATGACAAACGTCATCAAGAGGTATTTGGCCATGAGCGGGATTGTTGACGACGTGGGTGGCAGGATTTTGGAGACGAGAAGGAGGAAGACGACCAGCGCAAGCAGGATGCTGATCGCCAGAGTGATCTTCTCAGACGCCTCAGCAGGCAAATAGAAGACCATCATACTCAGGAAGGCCATCAGCACAGTGGGAATGATGAGGATTACGGTATAGAAGAGCGTTTTCCGGCGAATGCGTATTTGGTAAGCGATTTTGGACTTTTTCTGGATGAGTTCACCAGGAACGTCCATCAGATCCCAGATTCCACTGGGCGAATAGTCGTTGAGCTCGACTTGGCGCTTTCCCATGAGGTACTTGATGGTCACTTCGTTCTCGTTGAACGTCCACGAGCCGAAGATCATCGCGCAGATTTGCTCTGGAATGAACGCATGTTGAGCCCAAACAATCGCCAAAGGCTCATCGCGTAAAATGAGGGACCATTTGATTAAAACAAGCATTAAAACACAGATGTGAAATAAAAAAATGTCCTGGAGGTATGGGGAATCGA